>JAQFYE010003688.1:0-14729 GCA_034694305.1 Protaphorura glebata
ATTCCGTGTCCATTGGGCATCCTTTGTATGAAAGACGGTGATTGAATAAATTCGTTTATTTTGATATTAAAAAAATAAAAAAAAATTGCAGCCGGTACCTAACTGGAGAGATACCCGATCTACGAATCCCTCCCCATATGAAAATAAATCTTTCTAAATGCAATTCAATATTCCAGGGAACGGAATGATGTTAAAAAGGAATTTCATGATCATCTTATGGAAACTTCCAAGGATCAAAAGTTGACCTCAGACTCCAAGCCTGGTGGAAACGGTAATAAAGCGAAGGAGGAGTCAATTGAAGAAAGATATATTTCTGGTGGTGAAGGAAGTAACTTGCCGGAAGCATGTTGTCGATGTACCATCTCTTAAAGGTTAGAATCTATGTAACACATAAAAATGTTGCAAATCTTTCTAGTGACATTAGGAATAATGTTGACTAATTTGTATTCAAAATTTTAGCCCATGTTTCACCGAGCCTCTCTGTCCAAAGTTCAATCAACTACTGCATCAAGGAAAAAAAATCCAAAAATTGTTCCACAATTGCTCCTGCACAAGAAAAGTTCAGTCTCCGTAGGTTTAAGTTTGCTATAAAATATGGGGCTAGGAAATTTTGACCGTGCGACTTTGTCTCATAAGAAATTATTTATAACTTAGGAATAACACAAAGTTGAGTAATCAGTTCCTTAAAATTTAAAACGATTTTGTAACCACTTTTCTGTAATAAACGACGAATATTTTCATTAGAATCAATTTTGACATTTTCCGATTGTCTGTCGAAATATTTTCGTTTAAAAATTTGGACTCATTATAGATCAGATGAGGAGTGTCATGTAAAGACCGCAGTAAATAATGTTGTGAATAAGTTTATCAAAGTGCTGTTGAGAAATTGTATTGACAAACTGAACTACAGAGTACTACTTTCACCTTAGAGCAATCAGGTTGGTTATTTCCATACCGTATTTAATTTGATTCACATACAATTTCAAAGCGTCAAACTTTCAAGATTCATTGCAGCCTGTTCATTTATTCGTATTGGATCAAAGATGAATCACATCAAAGTTCAATTCCCCGATTCAAACGGATTATTTGTTTAGTTCGTGAGTATTTTTTGGAATGCATTCGAATTGTATTTACGTTTGAACATTACATGGCTTGACAATTTGATTTACACAGTGTAAGTAGAATCGAACATTACTACCCGAAGCATATCCCAATCCGAGGCAGGAGGAAAAGACGGCAAAAGAATTAATTAGGGGTCAATCAGTTATAGATTTATTTTTTAGATTCAAGTCATAAAACACAATTCATTATCCGTACACATAGTGTAGTATTAATTACTTTAACAATGCTGATGTAGCCAAATGTGTCTTTTCATAATCAAAGGAAAGAGTTAAATTGATTTAAATACCAGTCTTACTAAATACGAATTAAGTCGATTAGTTAATATTATTTTCAATAACGTAATGCATCGCTAACAATATAATAATATAAGTCAATGCACTTGGGATGATTATAATTTTGAACGATTGAAAACAAAAGAAATACATTTTCTTCAAAATTCTCAGTTGACTACACAGGGTCATTTTTTTTATAAGGTGACTCGAAAAAGTGCGATTCAAGTCCACCTTAATTTACCCTTTCTATTACCTTCCTGTTCATAAATCGTAGCGACAATTTTACTTAAACTATGATTTTACTATAAAATTGAATAAACTAATCACTTGGCTAGATTTCAATACTACATCCGAAATAAAATTCAAAGATAGTCTAATTACGCCAAATACCTGATCAATATTCTTAGACCTCAGACATCACTCATGAATCAGGCAAGAATACACCCTACTATCTAGAATGTGTACTCATAGCGGGCATTTGCCGTATGTGCAACATCTTGGGGTTAATTAAATTAAATTCGTCGGTAAGGTATATCAATATAACTCCAGAAGTCTTGGTCAAATATTAAGCCCAAATTAATTAAATTATTTTATAAATATAACTTGATATCATAACAAAGTTAATAATCAACGGATACTTTACTACCTATATCTAAGATTAGGTACAATAAATTTTCTATCTCACGAGGTCAAAACATTGGAAACCACATTAATCTCGATCGTTTTAGAATCGCACACGCTTGTTCCAGATGGAACAACGTCTATCACCGACGGTCGGACGAGCAATGGAGGAAAACATATAGATATTGACAGCAACATTTGGGTTAATCATGCCGAGGTCCTCATAACTGTCCTCGAGAATCTGAAACATTTCCAAACAATTGAGACTCGTCATATCTGCCAAAGACACAAGAGATCCAGGTTGTATTTTGTAGCACCGACTCAGGGCCAAATGTTGCAATTCCTTGAGCTCAGTCAGTATTAACATCACGGCCCCTGTCAGATTATGACAGTCAGACAAATCCAAATCAATCAGTCCAGGACATCTTCTGATCACCACTTCAATATCTGAAGAAAAATATTTTACTTTTTAATAAATAGTCCCACTAATTGACATCCGCTGCAAAACCAACAGTCGAAGATCGGTAATTAAGATAATCGGTATTAATTCAATTAGGGGTGTTACTATTATAATACCCCTAATTATATATTAAAATACTATATCAAAGAAAGAATAGCGCTGGGGTGACTTGCGACGTCCTCACACATATAATTTTGTAAAGTTCTGATGGGTACAATATGTTCAGAGACTACTCAGTTGAATTAGTACCGTGGAATACCACATACTCCGTCAAATCATATCAAATTCTTTTAAAAATGTTGACTCAAGAAACTAAATTTGCTCACGTGTGTTCAGCATATTGTCTTTGAATCCAGCCAAATTTAAGAACTCAATTTCTTTGACGAGGCTGTTCACGATCATTGTCAAATCATCAGACGTCCATCTTTGAATGATGCATCCCAAATTCAAGGCATTCAGTCTGAAACCAAAATTGATAATGTACAGAATATGAAATATTAATAATTCACCACTATTCCCATGGCGTGGATGGTCACGCATGCTAAAATTCGGCAAATATACTTCAGTTCATCGCCAGGAATTTTTTTAGACTAACACTCGATTGTCTCCATAAGCACTGCTACGTACAACAGACAATAATAGTATGACTGATTAGAATCCGATACCTAATTGAAGACTTGTCGTGCCTCTTTCTCGGTTGATTCCTATGGAGAAAGTGGTGGTAAATGCAGCCCGGGTTACTGATCAGTCATGTACGGTAAGTTTAAATACATAAGTCGGTAATTAATTACCTGTTGCATTTGGATAAATACTGACTGAGAGGTCCAGCCTGGAGACCACTGCACATCGTCAAATTCAACGTGTTAATAGTACGAGTAAAAACTTCCATTTTTGCCAATGTTGAAGGCGGAATACGGAGTTGTTCCAAACTCAATTTTCTTAAATTCTTACACATCCCAAGAAGATTCGCAAGTGGTTCCGCTCCGATAGTCAATGAAGAGAGGTCCAGATATGTTAGTTGTGGAGCATCGAATCCAATTTCAATTCCTAGACCGGATGGCTCCAATATCTACATTTTCATGCAAAATAAATACATGTTAAATGCACTTTGTAATGACATGCGTCGTAAGGCTTTATTAAAGGCTAGTATTATATTATATTTGGCCTGGAAGTTGGGTTTCTCTCCATTTAGTCTAGGGAAGGTACCCCTAGTAGTTGGAAAAACTATCTGGAGAGAATACCCTGTTTAAAGTAACCACCAGTCATCACTATTGTCAGTCCGGGGAATCGAACCAGCCAGATAGCGAAATCGTAACGCCGTCATAGGGACTGTCTACAGTCTACAACCTGCACCACTATTGCGAGACGGAGTAACTCATCCCAAAATGAATTAATTAGTCGTAAAGTCGGATGAACATTTCTAGTGCGCTCCAGTGGCGTCAGTTATGGAGTTACCCTAGTATAATGTGCACATGATATGTCATCATAACCGTAGCCATCACTTGATACATTTGTAAAATTCAAAAAGTTGGAATGAAATTTTTCGTGAACGAACTGGACACTCGTCCAATAAAGAGATAGGAAGGAGATGCATTCCTGTGTTCAATTTCTTGTTCTATGTAGCGAAATAGAATCAGGGAACGATATGTATTTATTTATATGTCTTAAATGTAGTTGACTAACCGTGGCTCTAGCCAAGCGCAGATACACGGGTTTCCTGGACATGACGACTCCAGCGTTGTGTTCAAAGATTGTTTTCCCCATCACGTCAATTCTTTCCCACAGAGATTCATCACAAGCGAGACGACGTAACCTTTTGCTGGTCTGGGCAATACGACCCAAATTTTTCTTTGGCAGCCATTTCAAAATTTTGAGAACCTAGTCGGGAAGAAATAAATTATTAGAATTTCAAATTATGAGGAAAATAATGTAGACGACGTCAGCTCTTTTATTGGCATAACCCCAACACTAGAAATTGACTAATATTTCCCACAGTTTTTACGAAAAAGAATGATAAAAGTCCGCAGCAGTAGCAGTCAAAAGGACATTTTATAGTTGTGTCTGTGTCCCTGCTTGCCTCAGAACAGAATTATTTGCGTGCCGCTAGCAGTCGCACTGTTTGTCTGCTCATTTTCTACCTTACATTCCAGACACTCTTATCTTCATTGGATATACTAATGCTAATGCCTACCAGTCACCATGTAATTAGGGACAACGTGCTTAGGATTAAACTTCTTTCACTCAAACTACACAGCTCGGAAGGCATTTTTCTACTGAGTACTTAAAGAACAGTTGCGGTGTCCCGACCTTATTGTTCGATTATTTTTACAGTTCGAGCTCACCATTTCGTCGGGTAGATTTGCAAAATATTGGATGACATGTCCTTCCCTCAACAAAATTTGTCTGCGGCGATGAAGAAAGAAAGATGGGGGGAACGCTTCCCTGCCCTCAAAGGAATATTTGTCATCGTACTTCCTCATTTTTGGGGGAGCCGAGGATGACCCCATTCCGGAATCTCGTGACCTTAATTCAGGACAACAAATATAAAAGATGAGCTCGCGCTCGCTCTGTTAATTTTAATTTCTGAATTTTGACCTAGGATCTCAGTGAGTCAATTGGAATTGGAATATCAATTTGTATTACGTTGTACTTTATATCGCTTCTCAAGTTCTCATAGCTTTCTTATGTTATCAAACTCACTTTGGGTCGTCCTTCTTGTGCATTTAAATGACTCCACATTTGTCGCAAGTTCCTTATATTCAAGGTTCGGAAAAATCATGATTTTTATATGAAAATCAATTATTTTTCTGTATCCCGATTAATTGATTTAGACCCGGCAGGTAAAAATTTGTTAAAAATCCTAATATCTAATTTTTCTTGATTTATTTACGATTTTTTTATATATCTGGATTTTTGATATATGTATATCCCGCATTGCAGCCTGGACTAATTCTTTTCGGGATATTATTATTCGGCCCCTCGTTAAACTGAATCCTGCCCCCAATTAATATTGAATATGCCCCTTACTTACTTTTGCCCCCTGTGGTACTGAAGTTGTCCCCAAAAAAGAATTTAGTGTGCCCCCTATTAAATGATTTTGCCCCCAAATGGAAATGGTCTGACATGGTACAAATTCTCAATTATTGCAATTCCAATCACATGTTTACATGCATATGTTTTAATAAACGACGAACAAGTGCTCCTTGATCATAGGCCGAAACCTCATAGGTTCCCAGTCTAGGCTCCTTCGATTTGCGAACGTCCATTTTAGGTACAACGAATTCATATTTTCCGCGGATAGCATTACAATTTGTGAAGTTTTACGACAAAACTGAGTTTTATCTACACTGAATTCAGTAAAAATCACGAAATCGAAGCTAGGCCAGACCTACTGAAGCCTACCGGGGTTTCGGCCTATGTTCTTGATGTCTTGATCCCTTATTATGGAAACAAAACGCATGCCTGCCAAGCAAAAAGTCTACGCTGGACTCTAAAGGGTCAATTCCAGGAAAACGTTTTCTGATGGCCCAAAATACGAGTTAAACCAATTTTTATCAGGAATTCATCGTACGTAAAATTTGAGCAGGATTTGGAATAAACACGTAAAAAAGAAAATTACTATATTTGGGGGCAAAAGCATTTAATAGGGGGCAAATTAAGTTCGCACTTGGGGACTACTTCAGTACCGTAAGGGGCAAAAGTAAGGAGGGGGCATATTCAATATTAATTGGGGGCAGAAATCAGTTTATCTGGGGGCTCATTAAATGCAACCCTTTAATTCAAATTGATTTTTATTCTTCTGTTCGTTAGGTCATGCACACGATCCCAATATGTTCCTAGAAAATGGAATTGGATTTCTTAGGAGTCATGAGCTTGACATGACGGTTTGTCCTTGTTGATCCTTCAGATTGCACAACCTCAGTCTCATGAGCCACCGGAAATCCAACTTCCATAAATTAGCGATAAGAAATTCCCAATTAACTTGTCTGTCCATTACTAAACTAGTGCATGAGTTTCTGATACGTCCGTACATTCACATAAATACATTTTCTAGTTAGTAAGTAATCTTTGCCACAATTATTGTAGAACTCGACGATTCATTATCTGTCCATATCTTGTACTTACAAGTTGGTTCATGAGCTGAACGCATTGCATTACAAATTAAAGCACAGCTCAGTGTTGTTACATTATCAAATAACCTTGTCTAGTCGTCGCGTCGTCGTCAGTTATTATTCTTTTCATTCTGGTTTATTCCATAGTCTCACATTTCCCCACGTAGTTTCGCATGACCACATTTAGTCCAGTCCACATCATCACTATACAACTTCGTTGAAGTCATCAGGTGGTACAACGACAGGGTGGGACATAAGACACCCCCGATTCGAAATAAATCTTTAACATTTTCAGTTTCAAAATTCCGAAATAGGCACTCTGTTGAGAAAACGATTATGCAAGGTTTGATGTATCGTTTTCGTGCGTACGTTGCGCGGAGCGCGCGCGGCAACACAAAACATACAGGCAACGGGAGTTTTATTCCAACATGGAGAACGAATTCTTCAAGCACCGAATTTAACTCATTTGCTCAAGTTTAACAACACATAAAAAAAATTGAAAAAAATCCAATTTTTCGTCTTTTTTCAAAATATAATTTTTTCCAAAAATTTGACTTTATATCTAATTTTTTGATATTACTCAAATTTTGTTAGACTTAAACAAATGGATACATTGCTCGAATTCTGTCATTGAAGAATTCGTTCCGCATGTTTTAAAAACTCCATTTTCGTCTATGTTTTGTGTTTGCGCGCGCGCACCACGTAACGTACACACGAAAGCAATACATCAAAACTGCATAATCGTTTTTTGAACAAAATGGCTATTTCGGAATTTTGAAACTCAAAACATTAAAGATTTTTATTCGAATCTACGGTGACTTTCGGGCCACCTGTAGTACACCTGTAGCTGTAGTACACCTGTAGCTGTAGTACAGGGTGTTCTTTTATTAGTTAGCTAGTATTTAATAGTTAACTTAGGTAAAAATGTGTTTTCATATTAAGACAATCAATTTGCATACTTGTAGGTTTGAATGCTTTGGAATATTACACTAATAAAAAATCAAATCAAATCAAAGCAAATCAAATCACTGAACACCTCTGAGGCCTTTTCAAGAAATGACGCACAATCATTCAGGTATTCATGAGTTTCATTTTTTCATATGTCGTCGTGTAAGTGTAAAGAAGAATTAGTGTAATAATTATAATAATAATTAACAGAGTCTGGACACTTGGGGTTGGGTATAACATAAACTCAATGTCAGACCGCACGGATCCGGTGAGTCATTCTTGACTTTTGCCTTCTTTATCAAATAAGGCATGAAGGACTTTCACTACAGGGTGGCTCATAACTTTAACTCCTCTCTACAGCAAAGCGGAGTTAAATTGAACTTACTTAAGATTTCAAATTATACAGGGTGTACCTGAATGATGGAGCCACCTTAATTTTTCTATAACTCTTGACCAACTACTTCGAATTAAATGAGGGAAGGCTCACCTTGAAGTTAAGAATAAGATTAATTAATAAGGTTTACTACGAATGCTGTCATGGCCAGCGGAGTGATTCAGACAAGCTTGAGCACATTTATGACTTTTTTAACCCATGTCATTGCAGATCCAAAATACGGGTAATTTCAGTTTCGGCACAACAACCCTTGTTGAATTCAACAAATTATGACGTCATTCCGGTAAAAATTGGTTGACGAAGACGCATTTCAGACACATATTTACCCATTTTTATGGGATTGACGCCATAATTTGTTGAATTCAACAACGGTTATTATGCCGAACCCGAAACTACCCGTACTTTGGGTGCGCAAGGACACGTGTTAAAAAAGTCCGTAAAGTGCTCAAGCGTATCTGCGGAACATCCTTAGCCATGATAGCATTCGTAGTAAATTTGATAAATGAATTTAATGAGCTTCAATTTGTGCCTACCCTCATTTAGTTTGACGAAGTTGGTCAAAAGTTATAGCTAAATTGAGGTGGCTCCATGATTCAGGTACACCCTGTATGTCTCAATTATTCCCTACGGTTGAGTTCCACGGGAAGGAATTAATTGTTATGAGCCACCCTGTACAATAAGACTGTGAAAACATATAAACGGTTTAGTGGTCGGAATCTACAGCTGTGTGAGTGTGATATTGAATGAAAACTTTCAAATGAGTGAACTTGAGATTCAGAGTTTAATTCATACCTGAGTATAAAATAGTATCAAGTTTTGCCTGATGACATGGCATGCATTTGAAGTACAAATAATATCACAAGGTATATAGGAATTAAATCTAATCTAATCATAATGAAAAATATCTGGTCTCATCACGCGGTCATTAGTAATGACGTGTATTAAAATAACAGGGCATGAGAATGCGATTAATCCAGGACAGGTTAGACTGGCAATTAGATTAATAAGGTCTAGTGTCACCAGTATTCATTTGTGGTTAGACTTCTTGAACGTTTTAGTTGATAAGTTTTTCTCTTCTCAATCGATTGACGGAATTCTGGACTAAATTGAACAAACAGTCGACCAGATTGAAACGGATCGGAGCTACGAGTAAGATAATAATCGGCCAAACAACAGCTCCAGGTGTTTTTTTCCGTAAGATATTTTTTTAGTAGTGCATTGAATAAAATATTGCGTCAAAAATCGAGCGAGTATCCAAATATTAGAAATAAAAATTGGATGTTCGGTTTATTGTATGTTTCCTTTCAAGAATAACAAAACGTAGTAGCGTAGGAAAACAACAATAATTATCAAGTGATTACATTCGGGGCGTTATAATCACGTGCCATTTTATCAACAGTCTGAATTCCGTATGTTTGTAATGCGTAGATAATAACAGAATTGATTACTAGTTTTTACGCACTTGAATTGAGTTGATTTCGTCATTACGTATGTATTTTGCGATTCTCCGTTTGTAAAAGTCTGACATGGGCCTCAATCCTAATTTAAAGTAACATAATAAGAACTTGCGGTCATCGCAAAATAATCCGAGAGTATGTTATGTATTGCCATGATTGTACAGGGCGGTCCATAACCTCAGTCCTCACCAGAATCAAGCAAAGTACAGTCGGGGACATGAGAATCCTGATAAATGCAATTTGAAGATAATCTTATTAAGATCTGGAAGAAAGATTTTAGAACAGCGCCGCGCGCGAATCCTATAAGGAAACAGAAGTCAATTGGACACCATGCTTTCCGCCCAAAACTCACTCCAAATAATTATTATCGTCAAAATGAATTTTCACATTGGATTCCCATAATTTTATGAATTCTTTTGAGGCTTCATGGTGTGTCGAATTTTGAAGTGAAGTTGATACTCTCCCATTTTGGGGAACAATATCTAAAAAAAAAGTCGTAATCTTTACTGGAATCCGGTGTGAAATTGTGAAGAAAACTATATCGGATAACGTCGGGTCTATCGTTGAGGTGCAGCAACGGAGATAACGATTATGGACCACCCTGTACAATATCGGTGCATATGTAGTGCAAGGTATTTGGCCTACATTTTGCCAAGGGAGTTATACAATGTATCCTAGTGTGATTTGAACACCTCTCCAGAAATATGAAAGTAGAGAGATGTACTTATTCACTACTAATTTTTTTCAACTTTTGACATTGCTTTCCAGATAACCAACCGACGCGAGGAAGATGGCTTCCGTGATTGACAAATGTTTTAACTTTTTGTTCTGGCTGGTGCTCCTGATATTCATTTCTTGGTGGGTAGCTGTCCTGTGTTTTCCATTTTTCGTTCTATTCAGTATCCTGTCATCCTGTTTCTCCGGCCTTCAAAATCTCACGGACACATTGTTATCAGGCGTCAGATTTCCTGGAAAATGCGCCAGCAACTTGGTAGAACGTCGCTCCTACAACTCACTCTAATTCTTAATTAAATGTTTATTCCTACTGTCATTGTACATCCAATCTACATATTATTATCACTTGTTAATTGTTATTAATCATCTACAATTGTTGTACTTTGCATACTGATATCCAAATGCGGCTAAAAGTTAAATTATCGGATTCACTTATTTATAATTTGTAAATCATTGCAATTTTGTGTTAAATATTATTACACCTTCCAGTGTTTTGTTCTTCCAATAAAGTGTTGAATTGTATCGGCAAGATCCAACTTGAATACGTGTACGTTTGATTTATTCTCCTGAAATTATAGTAGTCACTTTCTGAGATAAAATTCCAGTGTCGTGTATGCCATACCAAGTCGTATAAAGGTCACTATCGGATGTCATGTAAATTATGCTGCATCTGGTTCTATCTGGTTCGTCAACGTGCATGATCATTTCCCTACATTTAATCTCATAATCACTGACATATGTTCCTGACTAATCGTGGACATGTGGCTTGAAAACCTTGAGAACGAAATTGATCCATGTTACAATAATTCCCAGTATCTCGTAGTTATAATTCAGCCATCTCATCCGACGTTCTGAATAATTATCATCACAGTCACTATTTCTTAACTGACGTGGCCAAAATTTTAAGAATTGTTTCGTTTACTTTACCTCTTTGATTCAATCTGATTCTCATTAGCCGAGCCCCGTCGTCGTCACCAGGTAAGCGAAAATGAAGGCATAAAAAATGTCACTCGGTGCATCTGAGTAAATGAGTAAATACATGCGCCGTTTGACGGCGGGTTCGTTTTAATATTATTCTGTGAACACAATTTAACGGAATCGCATTCATTTTGTTCGGTATGCAAACAGGGCTGATAATCAGAATATTTCTTTCCGATCATTCGGATTCCGATCAAATTTTAGCGATCACGATCTTGGATTCCGATCCAGTCAAATTCCGATCATAAATATGAATTAAAATTTGAATTTAGCTGGAATTCGGATCATCGAATTAAAATTAAAATTTGAATCATTGTCATTCGGATCCGATTTGGATTCCGATTCTAATTCCAATCTTCACAATTTTTTTTTCGAAAATTGTTATTTATTTTCTTTCGGTAACGTTTTTGTTGCAGGCGCACATCTTATATATATGTTAATGCTAATAACTTGTAATTTTTGCAAGGTCGAATCAAAAAATCGTCAAAAACGCCGAAGTCTCCACTTTTTGAATCCCGCTTCTATGCGATGTCCGACGGGGACGGAGCAAAGCAAATGCGAGAAAAAATGATTGTAATGTAAGATTACTAGAAATACGAATCATGATCGGAATTCCGATCATCAGAGAATTTGGATCCCAATTATAATCTCAATTCCAATCATGATAACTCACTGATAATACCAGAAGACTTGTTTTGCAATGTCATCTGTGTGAGGAATGTGTTGGAGAGACTTTAAGCCCGTACAACAAACAAACAAACAAAAATCCAGAAATACGGATCATGTTATCGGATCAAGTTCGAACTTTGAATGAATCTTTGAATTCCGATTCCGATCTCATTAAAAATTCCAATCATTTCCGATTTCGATTCCAATTTCGATTCCGATTATCAGCCCTGTATGCAATACCGCCTACATCTTATGGGAATGACAGCATCGTTGGAATTCGATGCAGTCTTATTTCCTTCTGTAGAATACACGCTTCATTACAAAATTTATCATGTCCGTGCGAATGGAAAGCTTTATTAATTTTAAAATCTGGAACTTTGAATATACAATCATTTAAAAGTCCGGACAAATCATAGCATTTGCTGTACGTGGAACGCGTACGTCGGGTTCGGTGTAGCACGTGCCCCTATGTATATTTATAGCGGCCAAATTGTTACACTTCTGACGAGGGGAACGCCAGGGCGGATATTTTTAGAAAAATTTGAAATAGGTACCACTGAGCACCTTATGCGATTAGAAATCTTGAATGGTATTTTACTCCACCCACATTTTAAGTTTAGGTCAGCAGATGACTTTTATTTGAATTTTGAGGTATGTTTGTGTGTCGGGCCGGTATGTTCACCGACCCCGTTCGTCCCTTTGAGGCAGGGGAAGAAATCGCGAGCGAGCGGGGAGAGGAAAACTGAGACCCGGCGGAGGACAGTCATGCCATTCACACATGCACATACACACATCTAAAATTCAAAACCGGGTCAACTGCTGACCTAAACCTGTAATGTGGGTGGAGTGACATACCATTCTAGATTTCTAATCGCACAAGGTGCTTAGTGGCACGTGATTCAATTTTTCTAAAAACAACAACTCTGAAGTACTACCCAGGTGAGGGTAGTACCTTAACAGAAGTTGTTCAAGAGGCCTGGTTCTCCAATATATCAAGATCCACCGAACCCAGATGTTGTACTAATTCCCAAAAGACGTATACAGTGCTCCTTTAGCTGATTTCGTGCTTTGTTCTAAACAGAGTGTGGATAAAACAATGGAAAAGAATATGATTACTGTACGTTCGCTTTGGATGCGATAGGCGATGGGCGCCCGAACAACCCATTCGGGCTCTCTCGTCAGCTTGAACGGACAGCCCGGAAGGTATGTGGGCGGCCATCGCGTATCGCATTCAAAGTGAACGTACAGTACATTAGAATTTGAAATAGAATTAATTCATTCAATACATAGAATATTACAAGAATATTTTTTTTGTATTCTAGAAAGTTTCCTGCTGAAATGGATTCGACTAAACGCGTGATTTGCGTAATTGTTACGCTTCTTACCTTGGAACTTGCGACCGGGGAAACATTACCTGTGCTGGAGGAAGGAGACCCATGTACAACCTCAGCTCCCTGTCCCAAACACAATGGTTTAACCTGTCAATATGGATTTTGTCGTTGCCCCATGACGATGGCATATGAAAACAGCGAGTGCCTTATACGAGCGGGTCAAAAATGTGACAGTAGTAAAATCGGAATTTGCGTCCAGAATTCTCTATGTTCTAACTGGAAAAATGAATGCACGTGCAAGAATGGTTATATTGCTGACCTAAACGGCACATGCTCTCCGGAGAAGAACTACGGAGAGTCCTGCTCCTTTGACGACGATTGCGCTACAAGGAATAAAACTTTGCTCTGTATTGACGGGATTTGTCAATGCGATTTGAAAGTGTCTAAATATAAGGCTTCCAGAAGAAATTCTTGGCGTGAGGATCAAGGAGCTGGTTGCGTTGGTCTGGCCACAAAACCTTGTCTACATGGACTTTGCGTAGAAAATAGTGAATGTAGCAGTGGAAATGAGAAGATTTGTGAATGCCGGTACAATTATAAAGTTACGCCTCAAAATACTTGTGTCGGCGTCAGTGGAGCACATTGCCCTTGCGCAGAAGGATTCATTTGTGTTGACAACATTTGCAGATGCGCTTTAGGTCCTTTGCAATATTATAATCAGGAACAGAGGACATGTTCAAGCTATGTTGGCTCACCTTGCAATGACGACGATCTAAGGTGTCTCGGGAGTGCAGTGTGTGTCAAGAAAGGCTCAAGAGAAAATCTCGGGATTTGCAATTGTCCAGAAGGATCAGTGGAGACCATTGGTGGAAAATGTGAGCTATCCTACGGGTCTTCATGCAATAAGAGCTTGACAGACGGAGTTGGCATACAATGTGATGCACTGGCTTCCTTGTACTGCAAAAATGGCACATGTGGATGCATTGATGGAAGCATTTATGAAGAATCAGAGAGAAGATGTGCTATGCCAGCAGGATTTCGTTGTGACGACAAAGAGGCCTCTAAAGTATACTGTGTAGCAAATGCGGAATGCGTCAAAATTCACCCGAAGATTCATGGAAGATGTCTATGCAAGGAAGGATTTGTCAATACACCTATGGATACTTGCGAGATTGCGGTTGAATATTTTAGTATCAGCGACAATGATTTGTGATTTTAAAGAATTAGAAAATTGATGCCTACTGTAAACCTATCTTCACAACCTGCGAAGCTTACAAAATGTAAAGTATGTCAGTGAAGCCTAGCCAAAATTTACTATCCAGCGGTCTTTACAAATTTCGTTTTTTGAAGTCACCTTTAATTATCGGGCAGCCGCTAAATCCAGTCAAAGTGATAAAACAGTACTGCCAATTATGATTGAATGTTAGTATCCAATTTGAAATAAACCAGCACATTCTTTGGATTACGTTGGAAAAATTGTCTTGTGTATTAATCTTTTAATTGGCAAAATATTTCCTAAGATTCTTAGCAATACTATCAATTGAATATGTCTGACCAGAGTAGAGGAAGTACGGGTATGGCAGCGTGCATAAGACATGTCAAAAGCAACCATAGTTAACAATTCCGCTCG
>JAQFYE010003689.1:0-14729 GCA_034694305.1 Protaphorura glebata
AGGGATTGTTTTTTTAGTTTGTTGACACGAATTGAGACCTCTTGAAAACTGAAATCACCTTGTTTACTCTCTTTGATAAAAATAATATCAGTATCAAGTTCACAAAGCTACTCATACAATTTTAACATATAATTAGACATTAATATTTTTCCTAAACAACCCAATGCTTTTTGTGCATTTCAAGATTTCTCAAAAACCCATTTTTCAAATTAAGTATTTAACTCTTTGAGGCATTCTGTTGACTGGATTCGACAAATTATTTCCTCGCAATAAACAAACTGAAACATTACTTGTACCAAAAAACACCAAATGCATAAATAATAAACACTGGGCGGATCAACTAAGAACGATGCCGCGTATAGATTCTGTTAGTAGTAACGAATACCTTTATTCGAAATAGTTTCTGCACAACATTCTGTGTGGTAAAAGTTTTGAGAAATGCAGATTGTTCATTACCTTAGAAATGTTTCGATTAGTAGATCTAACCCATCTTATCCCTTGGTATGTGGTAAGCATGAAGCGTTTGATTTTATTGTCCGTTCACTGGTGCGAAATATTGGATAGCCTCCTGAACTTGCTTCATTGTTGTGACCAATGTCCAAACAAGTGAAATCAATTTGTTGTTTATTGATTTCCACTCGAAACCTTTGAAGCAGTTTGCACTGGAATGTTGATTTCGTACTTAATTTTTGAATTAAAAATACATAAAGAGTCATCGAATATATTGATCTTGACTCGAGGAATTAGTTTTTTTTTCATTTTTAAGTCGGAGATTTTAACATATTCAGTCAAATTTGAGTTTGAAAGACTGGATGGAATGATTAGAACTTGACTCTCGTTGCAATAAAAGTAAGGGCGATCGCGACCGTAAGAAACAGTTAGAATAAACTTGCTATTTAACTTTCTTTTTTTAAACAACTGACTAACTCGTTTGAGTAAGAAAAAAACAATCACCAAATGGGTGGGTTATCTGATGCTGCCTTATGTAATTATTCACTGCTTTTCTAATCATCCGGCCCGCTTTATATTACTTTATCAAATTCCATTGAATTGAACCCTCACTCACTCCAACGACTGTCTTTGTGTTGGACCGGAAGTTGTTTGTAAAAAGTATTGAAACACCTTTTTCTGCTTGTACCTCCGAAACAACGAACGGGAAATGCCAAGGATGAAACCAACCAAGCCGGAGAACCTTCCCTTGTCAATCACTCACTTTTGATTTTATTATTCAAGTGGATCTTTCTGAGAATATTAAAGAAAAATAAAGTTTTCTAGCCTCCGAGTAGTAATTTCAAAGCACACTGAAACCTGATCCTTAGATAGACCTGACTGGAACGACCGGGCATTGCATCTTACGGTCTGAATTTTCGCTCAGCTGAATCGTCTAAGGTGTACCGTCCAACTGCACCAAAGGACAACGAATTTCTTTGTCGCCGGAAACCGGTCGTATATAACTCGGTTCAGAGTACCATAAGACAAATCAACTTGAATTCAATTAGGCCGATTGTAATAATTAATCGATTTTAAATTATAAGACTTAATTAACGAAGAGTACTAATCATTGCACTCTTCATATTTCAATAACACTTATGTTATGGGAGCATCATAACATCTAATGAGGGAACTTTAGTTCGTTCGTACGTAGTTCGCCCAACGACTTCTCGAGTTATAGAATTTTTTACAAGACTTTGCGTTGCGTTTTGCATTGGCCCGAATTTATGATCCGAGCAAAATGGAAACAGCTGGCAGCAATAACAACTACTTGAAATTTCATTTTGAAGTATTTATGTGAACATATGTGTTGGATTTCGTCGTATACTGTTGGTTCGAATTGAAATATCTGTCAATTTCTTGTTCAAGAACTTATGTACTTTCAAGCACCCGCACCCATTTTACTGGCAGAGTGTATTGTCATTCCAACGTTCGTTCGTCCAGAGTCTAGACGAATAAAATTATTTTGATTGATCAAATTCTTTGCAATTTGTTTACGTATTCCGCTCAGAATCTTCTTTTTCTAAGATCACGTCTGATGAACGGGTGACCATGATTTCTAATTTCAGAGTGCAAATTAGTTTAGCCAAATATAATTTAGAAAAAAAGGTGCAAATTCTGATGAAATCTGATTTGCTAGAAATCGTACGTATTTGATGCTTTTATATCAATATTTTCAACCGAAATAAGTAATAGTAAATTCGTTTATTTTTATTATCGTACCCGTCATTGCGGCCAAAGCATCAGACAGTAATAACTGTGGTATAGAAATGCTTCGAAATATTTTTATATCAATACTTCACACTCGAGTTCCTACAATACAGAAGGCAGCTATAATAAATGCTCGAATCCGCTTTTATCTAATGAAATCATATCGTGTATGAGAAATCTCAAAAACTCAAATACGTCAAAACTTGACATTACTCTCTCGGTAGCAGACATGTACTTTACTTTTTTGTTGTCTATTGCACACGAATTTTTAAGTGAAGAAAAATAAATAATTATACCATTCAAAGGAAAATGCCAGTCCAAAAAATGAACACATATATTATTTCATATTTTGATTTGATTAGAATTAATGTTCTTAGAAAAATGGCAGAGTCCCCATTGAGTTTGGCGACTCCCATCTGTGGATATAATCCGTGTGAATTTATTGTTGAAATTAATTAGTAGACTTCACACTGTTAAACACTTGTTAATTACGGGTTTTGCAAGCTCATGTTTTATTATGTTCCCGCGGAGTGGACTTGAGTAATATGATTAGTGATTTGAACTTGTATTTTTTTTTCCTTTTTTGTAAACTTTAGACAACCTCGGCGAGTGATTCATCAGAACAAGCCATCATGAGTTCAGTCGTGTATTGTATTCACCACAAAGACGGATGCAATTGGTCCGATGAGCTAAGAAAATTAAAGGTAAGCAAAATCAAGGCAAGGCAAGGTCAAACGAACTAACTCATGTTACAGGAAATTCGTATGACCAGGGAAGTGGTCACACTAAATGTAAGCGTCTTTAAATCGGTGACTGAAATAAAGTCTGACCAGGGTATCTAACCCATAACAAAGTTAAACGCAATGACTAGGTATCTGTACCATTATCTTATACAATAGACTGAGATAATCAATATTTGATGGTTCAAATTACTTGTGGAAATATTTGAACACATATTGCGGTCGTCTAGAACAATTGCCGAATTCTCTAGAATGAATCTACGAATAAACTTTAATTTCAAGGACGGTCTAAGAAATTCGATCCAACAAATTCCCCACAACATAGGCATATTGTAATCCCAAAAAATGTAGATTTTTTGAACAGAGGAGAAAATGATTATTTGGTTAGGTCCTTATATAGCGAAACCAGGTTTGCATTCCGATCCGAATGAATTTGTTGTCTCAGGCGACAGGAGGGATGAGAAAAACAGCACCACGGCTTTCACTATCAATTTTGGCGAAGATTTATTGGTTCCATAACTACAGTAGAGTACGTGGTTGTGGTTCTTGTGAAGGGCGAAGTCGTAGTCATAAAAATGAGGAACATTATTAACATTTTTATTGCAAGTCAGCATGCTTGTTCTTTCTTGTACTACTTTGCTTTTTCTATACATGGCATCCGTTACGACTTACATTCATTCTTACCACATATTTAATTAATTGAGAGAAAATCCGCTTCCTAATTTTTTTTTCTGTATTCTCTGGGCTACAGCAACAAAGAAGGAATTTTCAGGCTCGGTCTTTATGAGTTAATTAAATATTCAGGTTTTTCTTGCGCAGTAGGACATTTTAAGGCGGAAGTATTTCTGGAATTTTTACATAATGTCTTTATGTCAATACTAAAAGTAAAAGAATCCTCGATTAATTCCGCGATTACTACAACTCTTACTTTATTTCGGTTTATTATGACATGCTCTTATGAAGGAACAATATTAACACATGTTACAATGCCCAACTATCAGTTTCTTGGAAATAAAAGTCTCTAATTAAGAAATCAACAATTTCCGTAATTAACTGCTACAATTTGAAGGGAGATTCGAAAAATGTATGCCGCATAAACAGGTACAAAGCTACAATGTTTAATCTATCATATTCTTCTTGAAAGCTCATGAGTATTTTACCTAATGAGAGCTAAATGCCAAAATATTATACAACTGTCGGTATCAACTAATTATAATATGTAACATCGTGTAATTAATAATTATATAGGGTCATTTGAACACATGTCGATACGATGCTGTGCAATGCCCAAGCCTTTGCGGTGCTATGATTCCCCGACTACTTTTAGAAGATCATCTCAGATTTACATGTAATCTCAGAAGAACGACATGCCCTTCTTGCAGCAAAATCTTCACTGGAGAAGAACTTGAGGTAAAAAACTGTCTTTTGCTGAACGATTTTAAAATTTGGGTATGATGGGTGTCGATTTTGAAATTTGTACACTCTCTTAATTGGTATTTCAAAATCAATAGGCCTCTGCTAAGGGAAAATAGTTTGTTTACTTCTCCGTAAGCCATGTATATTTTGCAAAATATTTTAACATGGTTGTTTTCGTGGAACGTCCGTAGTTATGGAATTTCCAGAGGCCTATTGTTTTCGAATGAACAGTAGTTAATTAGTTACTATGTTGTCAAAGTTTATAATAATTATAGTTTTTTAATTAATTATTAACTAATGTAACAAATTAATCCTTATCTGGTTGACGTATAACTTATAACGCCATATTGAATCCTTGGTTGATTTTTGAACTGAGTCATTAGTTTCGAGGTGGCCGCACAGTCAAAGGCTTCACATATTTTTTTTTCTGTTTTTTTTTCTATCCTTATATTTACCATTGTTGCATTTCGGTACAATAAATTGGATCATAAATGCGATCCGCCTACTAATTTGGCTGCATTGTTTGGACTCGATTTCTAGAATCATCACTGCCTTCTTCACCCAGTCTACTGTGAGAACAAATGTGGTTCAAAAGTTCAAAGAAAAAACATGGACCACCACATCAGTTCAGAATGTCCAAAAAGACTTGTAAAATGTGGAAGTTGTCGGAGGGAATTTATTTCAGATACATTATCTCTTCATCAAACCAAGGTGAGCTAAGAGAGCATCGGGATTCAAAAAGTTCCTTTGTAATTTCTGTCAAATGCGTATAATCGAAGCCTAGATCAATCGGTGAGCACTCCACCGTAGGCGTGAATTAATATAATGCATCTAAAATTAAATTCGAAAATAATATTCCATTGTAGTGCCCCCGATTTCCAATGCCCTGCCCAAACGGTTGCGGAAGTGCATCGATTCCAAGAGAAGAGTTGGACGCTCATTTGAAGGACAAATGCTTGGAAATGATTACACCATGCGTTTTTAAAGAATCCGGCTGCAAATACAAAGTAAGGAATAAACATTTCTTTTCGATTTGCGGATAATATAATCCATTCTTGAGTTTGACAGTTTTGTAATTTCTAAATTCTAAACTTGAGTATCATTTATCGCCAACAGGGACAGAAAAGGTGCTTGGACAAACACCTCGATGAAAATTGTCGTCAACACCTCACACTCCTTTGTGGAGTTGTCATGAAACAACAACAGCAAATCTCATGTCTCCGAAATGCCTTGTCCAAGATGTCTTTAAATCATTCAGGTATGTCAAGTCAATCATGGCCTACAGGGTGTTCGATAATTGATTGTCCACTACACCGGACTTCAGTAGACAACAGATAGTGCGATAGTACAGAGTTACTTGTATGTAATGCGCTCTGCGTATACCAGGATCTATAATACGCCGAGACAAACCCAATACCTTATTGGAAAGATCAGCTTAATCGGGATCTCAGACAAGACATTTTAGCTCAGTCTGGAAGCGCGGTCGCGCAGCGCGCGGTGGAAAATAAAAAAAAAATCAGTTATTCGACATTTTTCAAACGTTTCTTCATGGTCTTCCGCCTAAAAAGTCATGAAAGCTTCAAGATTTCAAAAAGCGAACTCGACCACCCTAATCGCAAGTACCTTCTGATAATTTTAAGCTGTGGATCGACATTTTCTGAGCAAGTCAATTTTGCCTCAAAAGTTTACTTTACCTGAAAACACGTGGAACCGAATTTCTATTAGGTGTGTTTCGTGCCCTGGTGGGGATTCGAAGCTTGTTTACTACAAGACACTTTCCTTTTAATTTTTGGCGACAATTAGAGATCTTTCCTGACCAGTTTCTGAAAATTTCCCGCGACCGACGCGGTCTCTAAAATAGTATAACATATAAATCGTTTGAAGTCTAAAATGTCCTAAATTTAGGCACAAATATACGAATCTCAGAACTAGTAAACAAACCCTTAATTGGATTTGATAAAATCGATTACAACGATATTATCAACAATCTGATTAAAACATTCGAAAACCGGGTATATGTTTTAAAAAATTAAGTTGGCTCCGGGATCAGTGCACGATCGTTCAAAAGAAGAATACTGTATAAACGTTCTATTATTCACATGTGGTATCTAGAAAAGATTCTGGTCATGTCGAAATTACTTTAATTTTGGACTACGTGCAAAATCTAAGGAATACAAGTTCTAGAAATTAGAAAACTGCCCTGATTACCGATAATTATCCAATTCTTTTGGAACCTACATGATATTATCACATTATTATTTTTTAAATGAATAATTTTTTCTCGACGGTTATGTAAAAGAGTAAATTAAACTAATACATTTAATAAAGTTTGAAAGTAAATAGAACAATTCTTTAAATTGAAGATGTACATTTTCGTGTATGTTTGCGTGTATTCACACTTTAAATAGATTAGTTTTCGGATGAACGAAAGGAGTGAAATCGAAAGTGTTTCTTTTGAGTAGGAATTTCCAGTTAAAGAATTAACTCGAGCCTTTCTCCCTTATGAAGATTTTCGTTGTTTGCCATAATTGAATGAAGATAAAATGTTTGTGTACTGTTATGTTGTCAGACTTCTTCTGGTGCACTGGCTTTTGTCAATTGCACCATAAATTACAGGATGAAAGAAAGAGTTCAAAGGTACAAGGCACACAAAGTCCCTTTTGTCTTTTTGTCGCACAGAAATTGTCAGTTTTATTATTTTGTCTTTGTCATTGTCATGAATTTCTTTTGGGGCGATTCATGCGTGGGAGAACAGGAATAGCTAGGAATTCTTTGCATGCGTTTTTGTGTGTGTCGAGATTTTAGTTTGCGATAAGTTTTAGCGTTCGAATTTTACACAAACACAATACACGAGTTGACAGACATGGAAGGAGATTAAATTGCATGTTGCCTCTATGAGAACAAGTCCAATAAATTGTCATCTAATTAACAGGAACCTTAATTTGGAAGATAAGCGATTTTGCGGCCAAGATGAGGGATGCCAAGTCCAAGGATGGTGTGGAATTGATCAGTGCTCCTTTTTTCTCTTGTCACTACGGTTACAAACTTCAGGTGAGAGATATGATCCAATGGCATAATTTATGACCAGTGCAGTTCTACGGTAGAACTGCACTGGTCATAAATTATGCCATTGGTAGAACTTCTACCGAGTCTATGTAGCATATCACTTAATCTAACATGGTTAAGGGTATAAAATTGACCCAGAAATGTAAGAGTTAACACTTTTCAGAATGTTTTTGAGGGTACAGGTGGGACAGTCGATATTTAAGAAAAAGAAAATTAGTTGCTTGAAGTGGGCATTTTAGAAACGTGCCTAGAATGTACGAAAATTAACGAGCACGCTAACTAAAAACTACTTTTCAGGAATTTAGATTTTTCCAAATAACCGTAGGAACTAAGACGCTAAAATAGCAAATTGGATAGTTTACCACAAAAATAGAAAAATCCGGAAGGAGTGCTTAAACGGTAAATTTTGACAGTTTATGGAAGCTAAGTTAAATTTCAGTTCATATTAGAATGATGATTGATTTAAACTGCCAAGAAAGATAGTCTTTCTGAGTGTGAAAATGGCGGAGGGACGCCAAGTGTGTTCTCTTGTGGGAAATACAACCCAATGCAGCGACCGTAATTTGTTTTTTATGTAAGGTCAGGTCACTCACACCGAGCAAAAAAATCAATGAAAATTAATTAGCCAATTTAGCCAAAGTGATCTGCGGGACTCTTAGCTAATGAATTTAACTCTTCTCTTTTTCCAGGCATCAGTGTTTCTAAATGGAAATGGAGTTGGCGAAGGGTCTCAAGTTTCAATTTACATAAAAATTCTGCCTGGTGAATACGACTCAATTCTCAAGTGGCCTTTTTCGCACGCCGTGTCTTTCACACTTTACGATCAAAATCCATTGGCTGACAAGGTTAGACATTTTAATTCCATTAATTTTTTTGTGAACTAATTACTAATTGTTTTTTTTTGTAATTTTAGACTCAGAACATCGTTGAGAGCTTTAACCCTGATCCTTCGTGGAAAAACTTCCAAAGGCCAAGTAGGGAACCTGACAGCCTCGGGTTCGGATTCCCAAGATTCGTGTCACATGATACTCTACTGAAAAGAAATTACATTCGGGATGATACACTTTTTCTCAAAATAAAAATAGAACATGGTAAAATTGTAGCGGTTTAGATTAGAGAATAATATGATTCAATTATTATAGTACATGTCCGGTCCGGATATTTTCTTGTAAAGTTCTTATTTGTTATACAGTTGCAATTTAATTAATATATTTTGTATATTTTATTTTGTACGATTTATTATTTTGCTTCTAGGGTTCATTGGTAGACATTTTTTTGTGTTTAACTCGTCTAATCGATTTCTCGTTAAGTTTTGACTTTTGAAACGATAAACTGCCAATGTTGTGTTTTGTTATGCTGTAATTATTTTACTCTTAATGCCGATTTTGTTCACCTCAATTGTAATTTTCAACTTTCGTGTTGTGTTAATAAAAAGTACGTTCTGCATTCGTAAGTATATTTTTGTCCACGCGACCATCTTCACGTCAATCTACAGGGTGTTTCAGAGAAAGCGCATAATTGTTTGGTGATACTTTGGCTTAGTTACGAAAATTAACATTACAGGCAATGAGATTAAACCGCCCAACAACGAAAAATACCCAAACAATTATGCACTTTCTCTGAAACACCCTGTATATGAAGGGTGACCGACGCCAACAATCGTCCAACTTCCGAATTTAGACTTCCAAATACTCATCATCCAGCTTCCAGATGTAGACTTGCAATTTCCAAATTCTCAACTAGTCTCAGTGTGGGTAGTAAATCCCACTTGTAGTCTAAGTATAGCTGTTGAATAGCAATAAAGTCTCTCCTGGTTTCCAACGCCGATCAACGAAAACTCTAATGTCAATTTTCAACAAGTTGAATGAATCTAGAAATTCTACCCGAAAGACTAATTCACTCGAAAAATGTGTCGGGGTTTGTGATTGTTGAATTGTGTGTCTGACTATATGACTGACTTTCCCTGTCACTGAAAAATGTAATTGTCAGCGTGACTGAGTAATAACTGGTGTAATACCTGAGTCTGTGACTGTCCCTGTATTTCTACTCCTCTCTATTGAATAATGTGGTAGGATACTTTCGGAAACAGTCCACGTTTATGACAACAGCACTTTTTATTAAACAGGTGAATTAATAACTGACAAAACTGATTAATTATTTACTCAAAATCAAGAACAAAAACGGCAGTTAATTTTACACACGTCCTGTCCTGACGAGTTGTCGGAAAGCAGTGAATTGAAAAAGGACGCTCTCGTTTGCAGAGCATACGACAGTCCGTTGAGTTTTCCATGTCGAACATACGAGAACTCTCACTACGCACAAACCAATCAGCTTAGCTCCCTCCACTGCACTGTCTCAGATTCAGTCTCGAAGCGTAAAGCGGCAAATGAGACAGAATGACTGATATGGGGTGATATGAGTCCAACACAAGGGAAATATAAAATGGGACAAGGGTTCACAAACATAGATAGTTGACCTCTTGACCTTTATGTGTCGTAGCTGATTTTTGGTATGCACATTACCAATCACATGTGTGCTCTTTGTGTAAAATATTTAGAAGAACTGAGCTGTCGATTGTTCACAAATCACGTGTCATACAGGCTGATCTCAGTTTCTTTTACTCCACATTCACTTTCACTCATTAGAATAAAAAATGATAATTGTTAATTAAATTAGAAACTTATCCGATATTTGACAGTAACATCAGACGGAATTCAATCGGTGATGTCCCCACCAAAAGGCCATAGTAGTTCAGGCATGGGATTAAATTATGCATTCCAATGTAATTTGCATTAAATTTTTTATTTCATTTAATAGTTTCTATTCCTAACCACATTTTGTCTTTTACTGCCATGGAACCTGGAAAGCCGCTGGTACATTGAAGAGGATCCTACAAGAGGTACAAGAAATTAAATACTGATGCCCGTATTTGCCAGAATTCTCGAATTTGAAGTTATAAACTTACAATGGTCTCCTCGACAGGATAGAATTTAAAATTTAAAAGAACATGGCAGAGGATTAACTTCATGATTGGCATGATGAATCTCCTTGCCGGACAGTCTCTTGGACCAGCTCCAAACGGTAAGAAGATGTTCGAGTCTCTCTGGCCGAGCTGAACCGGATTGAACCTTTTAGTTGGAATAAAATTCATTTTTAATTAATGAATTATTTAATGTTATATGTCCTAGTCGATTACTAGCGGGGGTTACCTTTCAGGATCAAATTTCTCAGGGTTCGGATAAATTTCGGGGTCCCGATTCAAGGCATAAGTTGGTATACGAACCACCGCACCAGTTTTGAAAAATACATTGTCGTACTGCTTATCTTCATTGACTGCACGGGTTATCCTTCACAATTTGAGAAAGTAAAAGTGCAAATACCAAACGAGAACTCAATAATTATTTTCATTTTACCTGTAAAGCGTCGGATAAAGACGCATGCTTTCATTCATGCACTGCTCAAGATAATGTAATTTGTGAATCATATTAAAACTTACAATCCCGTCCTAATAAGAACACACAAAACTTTATTTTCTTTCACTAGGAATTTTTCAGATTATCGTGCAGAGGACAAGATATGAAATGAGGCGGTAGAAACGTGCCAAACTATTTGCAACCATTATGGAGTTTAATTTTCCGTCAGTTTTTTTTAGTAAAATGGTGCGGGCTTACGCTTTCTCTTAAACTTTCCATAACTTCCAGTCTTGCTTTTTCCTGAATCTCAGGATTCATTGCCAAACAATGCAGCAATCTGGAAACTGAACTAGCAGCTTCATGAGTACCGATGGGAGTTGCAGCAAATTGTGCCACACTCAATTTCAGCCGATCTTCATCGGCTGAATTATTTTTGAACAGTTTAGAATTTGTCTATGACCTCGTCTTCAAGTTAGTCATTAGGTTATCCAGCATGTCGCCGCCGGACTACACATTCAAAATATGCTTTGGTTACAGTTCAGAAATTTTAAAATGCATGTAATCAGGATTATTACTCGTAAGGTTGTGGGATCGTCTCGGTTGTGTAATGGTTGGTTCGGGAGAACTTTTTCATTATTGTTCTCCCTCTCATGAAATAATTTTTCTCCCAATTTGAGAAAATATGCTTGTCCCGAGAGGGTTGGTTTTGATAGACTTTTACACAAATTTGCTAAGTCAGGTTTCAAGTCTACAGATTCAGAACATTAGAATAAAACAATTGCATTGGATAAAAATTGCAAATGAGGGTGAATTCTGACTTACACGCTATTGTTGATGATATTCCTTCAATATGACCACGTAATTCACCTCCTGCATTGTTAACAAATTCATGATTGTGATTACCGATTATATCTTCGTTCAGACTGAACAGTAATTTTGAAATTAATTCCAAGCTCCAGCATGAACACTCACTACACAGAATGACATAAATGAAAAAAAATCAGATACAGGGCGGTTCATGACATTTAACGAGTCGCTGGGAGAAATCTATACAAACGCTTAAGGGTGAGGGATGGGTAATTGAATAATTTCGTGCACTGCTTCTCGTCGGAGAGTGGAAAGCGTTGCAACTTGAGATTTCGGCCAACTGGTATTGACATAACCCACTAAGGCACTTCATTGGTTATAAGTGATATATTATTGATATGGGTCACAAACATTTGAATGTTCAGCTTTCCATCACTATTACTCAACTGCTTCAAGCGTGTTACCAGCTTATCTCCAATTTCATTCAGTAAAGGCATATTCTGTAAGAATATAGGAACATATAAGAATCGACAGAGTAGAGGATTAGGTTTAGTTTTAACCTGTTTAATGACAGTTGGGCCCAAACTAGCCGAAATAATACTTCTGACCGCTTTCCATTTCGCCCCACCAGCCAGGGACGCCAACTCATAAGTACTGGAACTTTTGCGAGAATTTACTGCTCTCTCTTTGCGACCATAGAAATTCTGATAATCTTCCAGAAGATGAGCTTTTATTAATTTTGGGTCCGCAACGTTCAGACAAGGAATTTAACCCATGTACGTTCTACAAGTGAATTAAGGAATTACAATAATTGAAAAATATTGGCATTCAAGATGAATTAATGCACAATTTACCCAAACAATTTCCCGTACTTCTTGTAATCCTCCAGGACGACTTCGTGAGCATTCTGAATCAGGAAAAAAATCGATATCTGGTTATAAACAATTTGAAGCGAAAAATAAAAAAGATTGATATTTACCACTGGGTTAAATGTATGGGAATGCCTTCATAACCAATGCCAAACAGTAACTTTGCAACTTATAGACTCCGACTTTCCAGGATGTATTTATCCTTGAATCAGCCGCGAATATTTTTGAATTTGAAAACACTCTGAGTCACACTTTTTTGGAGCAGTTTTTTTGTAATAGGATTTTATGGTTTAAAAAATTTGTGAAAAGTTTTTCAGTTAATTTGCAGTGTTACAAAAAATAACCGAAGATGAAGTGAAGCTACGGTATGTTGTGGCTAATTTATTTCGCAAAAATGAATAAATAAAAGTATGATGCCCCGAGTAGGAATAGAAGCCAGGACCTCACTTTTTCGCGCCACGAATGCTGGATGCGCAGTAGAAAAAGTCGGAGTCTATACAAACATTATTACATAGTACAGTAATTACTTACCTTTCCCCAAATGTGCCAGAGTGTGCCGAAGAAAGGAAGAGGTCTGGGCCCTGGTATGCCTTGATTTTTGAAATATCGTCGGTCGAAAAATATATACCGAAGAATTACTATGCATAAAGAGACTACCCACCAAAAGTACGTTCAATACAATTAAATCCATCTGTTCTTGTACGAAAAACTGTTTGTGAGAATATTAAAAACCTGCAAGTTGAACTAAAATTTCTAGTAATTTCACAGTGAATAACCCTATCCTCTAACCTACGCTAAGCCTTTAAAAAATCAGCGTTATTTGTAATCCATATGTTAAAGTCTAATGGGACGTCCAGAAACTCCTATTAGTATTGGAACAAATTTGATTTGAGACATCGGCAATTATACATTATTCAATGCAACCACAAATCAACCGCAAATGATTAAGACCGGAACGAGTGAAATTTTTCACGACAACCATAAACCGGTTAAGAATTAACACTACACGGTGTAATCTATCAGCTGATTATTTTACAGCAATCTGACTAGAATTGTGTTTGGACGTAGTGTAATTAGGTTGAGATGAGCGCGCAACAAGGTACATTTCTACAACTTCTAATGATAATTGCCGTCGTAATGACTTATCCTATATCGTGGGGCCGATCTGGACAACATTCATAAAATTGGCGAACCTAAATTCATAGCACTTTACGACTTAACAGTTATAGATTTTCCAAAAATTAGCAATTAACTCAAAAAATACATTTTCTTTCTCTGAAACAATTGAAGCTCAACTATTGTACAGTAGAACCAGTTAGACAAAGCTTGCAAATTGTCAACTAATTAGGAAACATCTATCTGGCATTAATAATTTCTTAAGAACTGAACTAATTAGGAATTATTTTTCTAAGAACATTCAATTTGATGAATCCAAATGAACAACTAATCCAACAGTCAAGGTTATCCGAGCGAAATAGAGGCATCAAAGCTGTACTATTCAACACCAGAACAAGAAAGATCTCGAGGTTTAACAATGTACAATTTTCAAGACACCCACGCATCAGACAAGGAAAATGATAACTGTTTGTGTAAATTTTTAAAACCCATCATTCGGATTTGTTAAATTTTTGGGATTCTTCCAGTTCAGAATTCCTCCTCAGATTGCAAATTTACAAGGATTTCGAGCTTCTCACGGGTTCGGATCGGGTTCGGGTTAGGATCGGATCGCGTTTTTGGAACCCGATCGTTTTCGGGTTCGGGTTCGGATGAAAAAAAATTAACCCGATCGATCGGGTTCGGAATGGGTTCGGGTTCGGATCAACTTGCAACCCGAACCCGATCCGAACCCGAAACCCGCTACCCGAACCCGAAAATTTACTTTTTTTGGCGAGACAAGCAACGCACTGCGCACGTTTCCTCTCTCTTAAAGTCGAACATCGTGCACACTTTTATTTTGTTGCATCATTCCATTAAATCTCTCCTCACTCACTTTTACCCACAGAATGGTCTGGACAATAAGCACCGTACGCTCGTTAGAGGCGCTACTGTTTTCCCCTCTTTTCAAGGATGAAGAACTGTCTCAACAATCCCCCCTCTTATGCTCTTATGGAAATTAACATTGAAAATTTTACTTTTTAGGACGGCCGAGAATTCACTTAGAAATTGAATTATTCAGTTCTCTCTCTTGAATTCATTGAATGATAGTATTTCTTTCA
>JAQFYE010003690.1:0-14724 GCA_034694305.1 Protaphorura glebata
GTTCATATAATACCAGATAACGACTCTGGGAATCACCCAGGCACAAAAGTGGGAATAATTAGCCCAGCTTACCCTATGCATGCACGTGCATAATGTAGTAATCCGACTTAAAAAGACCAATCTGTTCAATTGTCCAGTGGTTCCTGTAATCATCATGCAATGGTTCATAAGTAAAAAAAAATTCATCAATGACCTACCTAATCACTAATCACATATTAAATGGGCTGGCGAGACTGTTTTATCCTGGTTAATTATGGTGATAAAACAGTATAGCACTAATTAAATATAAAATTAAGCAAGGTTTTGCATGTGTTTTGGAGTGGTGTAAAGCTAATGGTGTATCTATAAACATGAAAAAGACTCAAATAATTGTTATTGGTAGTAAATTGCAGTCTTAAAGCATTGGGAGATTTTAGTATTGCCTATAAAAGTTTGACCATTAAATCACAGGACAAACTTAAGTTGTCAGGTGTAATATTCGATAATAAATCTTGTTATGGAAGAATAGGAGTGCTGTATAATATTAGACCATTTCTTCTTCGCCATGTTTTAGTTTCTGTTCGACAGGTGCTAGTCCTTTCGGTAGTGTTAAACTATATATGTCCAGTATTTGGGGTGCCACTTATGATAAATATTTTATTTGATTCGAAAAAGTAATCCATTCACTAGGTCGATATTCAAGAAATGTAACTACAACCAAATTGCTCGATTTATGCTCTTCCCGAAAGAACTAGGGGAATACCGGTTATTGACAATTCTGTAAAGCCCGGTAATATTGACTATTTTGGTGAAAGATTTATTCGCGATAAAAATTTACACAAACTCAACTAGGAATTCTGACAACCTTCACTGCCAAACACGACCGAACCTAACATTTGGGCGTTCTACATTCATTTACCGTTCAGTGACTTCGTGGAATAAACTTCCGAAGTGTTTCAGTGACTGCCATTCGTTTGCTGACTAAATATAATCTGAAGACTTGTGTACCTGTTAAATATGTTAGATATGCAAAGACATCGAGTAATTAAGTATTAATGATTACTACAAATGGTACTTACTATATGTAAAACAATTAGTTCAAGTAATACATATGTAAACCTTAAGCTTTTCGAATTCTCAAAGTTATAATTTCATTTTACTTGTCCTCGTGTGGTAATTGTGACCACCTACAACAGTAGGGTATTACCGCTTTGTTTATTCACTATTAATTTTTACATTTAATAATTTTTGTCCAACTGTATCTCGTTATTTTCATTTGAAATACTATCGTGAATAAAGAAAGTTAAAAAACCTTGATCGGGTTTGTGACAAGTTAAAATGTCGGATAGCACTTAGAAACAGATCTCGCAATTCAGATTTGAAAAGAAAACTTAGGTTTGCATATCCGGTTTCATGTTTATAATGCAATCTGTAGCCTTTTCGTTGAATGTAGACTTGAGCTACAAAACTTACTAAAGCATAAGTCTAGAAGATGCCCTTGAATGGAATGAAAGTAAGTTGGAGTGCGGTTGAGAGACTTTTACTTTAAAAAGAGAATTTGAAAAGAAATTTTCCTTGTTCCAACCCATTGCGTTCTTCCACGTTTTTCTAAGCCGCAGCGGAGGAGACGAAATACACAATCATCAGACTTGTCAGGGACTTTGACCTAAAAGGAGTCTGCACCCGTGCGTCTCCTAAATGGAAGTGAATTGAAGAAGAAATGAGACTTTTTATTAGGTGAAGAATTTTAGTGGTAGAAAAGCTGATATAGCTTTTCTTTCTTGTACTGGGTCGCGGATGAACTCTAGAGAAGGGAAACTTTTTCAAAGATATTCATTTCGCCAATCTTAGACTACCGCCACCGTCTAATTACTAACGGCTCTGCTTCTAACTCCCATCACTTCATCTTTTCAATCCAGGCTGAATGCTGTCAGACAGGACTCTCTGTCTAACTACACTAATTTATTCATTTTCTCCACTTTCCATAGTGGCGGCGGCTTTTTCTTCCCCTGGAGACTTTCAACTTCTAAACAACAACTTAAGGGGCAGCGTTACATTCTACCGCAGCGGAATAAAAAAAAATAAGAGTAACTGGCGAGTGAGGTAGATTTATGCAGTTTGAAAAACTCGATTTCAAAAGGGACGCGGTACGAAAATTCCAGGGAGACCGTATTTGAAGGGATGATTTGAATTTCCTAAAAGGAGACAATTCACCCGCGAGAGATGGGCAGCGCGTAAACCAACATTACTTTAGTTGGGTTGGCAGATGAATTTTAACAAAAGTACAGACGCGTCCCGTAGACTCAGTAATTTTGTCCAGTTGTTGGAGAATATTCAACTTTGTTGGCCAGCTCCTAGCTAGGATGTGACTAAACGAATACGGCAGTATCCGTAACTGTATGGAGGTTGTGATCATATATGACTAGGAGGTCCAGTATCATTCAGTGTGTCTCTTTTTCAGGCACAAAATAATTTTGATACACTCTCTTGACTCGGATATCGGTCGTCGGCATGGCCATTTGAAGGTTTCTAAACCTTTTCTCCCACTGCCTCTTAAGAAAGTAACAAAGTAGAAAGAAGCCACAGCTGCTGAGGGCGGCGACTCTACTAACCATTTTTCTCATCGTAAATTCACTTCAAAGTCAGTCGGAGACCAAAGTATGTACATATGTCGCGGTCTACTGAGACTCAGAGAAACGGTCAAATGCCTGGAAGCTTTTATCATAATAATCCCATAGATAGGGGCCAGAATCTTGGATTCCCCAAGGATTTCAAAATGTAACAAAACGCCAGAAATCTCTCTTCAACTTCAAGTCAAAAAAATATTCATCAAACTTCACCAGGAAGGAAGGCGAGAAATACTGTCATATTTTGGCTACACACTTGAGAATTCTTTTTAGTTTTAATAATTGCAAAACCTTGAGGAAGAATGTAGACATAGGAGTACTTTCACTAGGGGCATATTTGGCAAAAACTCAAGACGCATTTGATCTGGTTGCCCGCGACACATAAAAATGTACGGCTCTAGTCAGTAGGGACTTGAAATAGTTTGCTACCACTGGTTCATTTAAAATGCTTACCTGTACAAATACTTTAAGATTAGGCTGGACTTCTTAGTTAGATCGAGTACTTATATATGAATCGAAGCAAGAGGTAGGGTTGAGGGAATGAATACAACTTGTTAAGGTTTTGCCCGTTAACGACACATAAAAATTATTGAGCGTAATGCACGTCAACGCAAATCATAAAATTATCTTTTGTTGCCATTGCTAATGCATAACAATGTGTCGCGGCCGTATCTTGTGCAGTTTATTGAACCGGACACTACTATTTACCATACTACGGACCAGCAAACCGCGGAAAATAACACATGACAGCTTTTATTAGCGTCACTGATTTACGAGAGACAAGTCCTAAATGTGTCCTGACGTTCGTGGAATCACACGAAACATATACAAGAATCAACATTCCGCTTAAACCGCCCCCCTAATACATTATGCACACTTTAGAATCAATCATACTTCAGGAAATGACAGATATTTTTAAAAACATTTCAAGCATATGTTTATGTTTTCGAAACTTTCCCTGGTAAAGTTTCCTGAAAATGCTGATAAGAAATGCAGTGCTGCGAAAATAGCTCAGAATCTAAACCGATATTCCGGAGTTATTTGCTCCTGTTCTTATTTTTCATCTCTACGCTCTCGAGGACTGTCGACATATCGAAGGAGGTTGGAATTGCCTAGAGTCACTGCCAGGGTCTACATGACCAATTTCTAGTATGTATCAATTTCGAACATGTGAAATGATCTTGCATCTTGAGTGCGTGTGGCGTAAGGAAATTGCTCCGAACCTTGTTGACAGATGCACATGATTGCACATTGCACATTTCACCTTAGACATTGACGTTGACGAATTTTACAAGTCAGGCAGAGGCAGAACATAAGAAAATTCACTTCCCCTCATAATTTACAGGGCTAGGCTGAACAAATTGGAATTGAAACATGAAACCGTTGAACAATTACGAAAAAGAGAAAAACTATAATATTATACATCTGTGGTGTTGCTCATTGATTAATGTTTTACCAAGATGAATTGAACATTATACGAGTGCTTCAGCAAACCCGCTATCCTCCATTTCCTGTTTCCAATCTACGGATGCATATGTATGTCTACGTATGTATGTTACGGTCATTTATATATCAAGATCATGTGTATGACGTACCTATTGATTTCAGCCAATCAATTCCTACTTGGTTGTTCTAATCGTAAAGCTGATTGAAAATATATCGTGTGAAATTTAAAATACTTTCTATTTGTGCAAATTGGGAGTGTTGCATTTCAGATAGACTCGTTGAAATTATATGCCCAACTGAATATTTTGCGATCGGACTATAAAGATGGATTAATATAGTCAAATTCTCTTTAGACATTTAAGGCTAGAATTTAATGAATAAAAACTAAATATTTCAAATAAGTTAGTTTCATTCAGATTTTACAAACAATAACGCTACGTCGCAAGTCGCAGCGAATTAAGAAATAATTATAAATTCCGAATGCCGCCACGGTCATATGCGACCTAACTTATATGTATATCATACTATTATGTCAGCGGTTCTAGACAGAAACATATCATCAGTTTTGGTTGTGGGTTATTTGGACTGAATTGCAAACTCTGCAGTCTGTCTACTTGAATAACTTTCATCATACTTTCAGTTTGCGGTCTTTACGGGGCAAAACCAAACAATCAGCCACAGAATAGAACGTCACAGTGGGGAATTTATAGAAGGAACGGAATGCTTTCACTCCAACTCTTAATTTGATCGATCGTTTGTTCTGTTTTTTATCCAAGTCCATTTCATTCACACACAGAAACACATGTGTGAGAAAACAAACGGTCTACTTGTTTCTAATGCGAGTACGGTATGGTATGGTCGTATGCTACAGAGTACGTTGAAGATAAGGTTTGTGAAATCTCATAATTTAACTAAGTAATGGTCATTACAAGTTTTGCATTGTGTCGAATTCTGGGTGCATTCCGATTCCGTATACGGGTATGAACGTGGACACATGTTGATGTTTGGTTCGTTGATTCATACAGGGAAATCTAGGTGATAATTCATTGTTAAATTATTTTCAATGAGCGGAAACTCCTTACAATGGACTGATTTTCTTCTTTCGTCGCATTATTTTTCTCCTTAGACGAGCAGTGCAGTGTAGCACATGAGTCCTTCGACTTGGTCATGGAGTTCGTGAGCCACGGTATTATTTATTAACATATGGAAACAATATCGCGATTATGCTCCATGCCGTGCTAACGCCACCCAATTTTTCATGTGTGCAAAAAAGTGTACAATATGGATGTTATGATCTTCACTGCTGCCGATTGTATTGCTTCTTAAACAGATGAGACCTCCTTGTATACCCTTTTTTGTCGGATATTTCGACACTAAATAACTTGATATGTGAAATGTGATTCAACGGTAGGAATTCCTTTTCCAATTCGTGCTGACAGTTGGGAAACGTTCACCTTGAAGTGCGTGCAACAGGCATTGGAAAATAGTAAAAATTGGAACACGTTAAAGGAAAGATAATATTACACTCGTACACGCTCCTCTTTTTTAGGAATCGCTGCTACCATTGTATAGAGCAAGTGCAGCATAGTGCAATGCACTTGACTGTCTTGATTCAATTTTTAGAGAGACTGATTGATTCCAAGGATAAGAGATTGGCTGATTGTAAAGAATCTCAAAACTCATCCTTCCAAAGTAAAAAAAATTATAGTCGGATTATTCTCCTCCGTCAGTCCATTCTTCCTTCCTTCCTTCCTTCCTACCTTCCTTCCTTCCTTTCCTTATTCCGTGTTCACAAAAAAAACACTTGTTGAATGGACAATAGAGATGAAGAAAGAAAGGAACCAGGGAGGATTCGATTACCTTACTCAGCTGTGATTACATTCAGTAGGATTTTGACCCTTTAGAAGAACTATATGCTTTGGATAATGCAATGTAATGAAAGTTGAGCATATACATTCTATGCTCAACAAATTTCGTGGACCAGCTATGCTGAAGCTCGACTGACTCTGCATCCTGGCTGGCCAAGCCAGTGCGCTATTAAAGTCAAAGTGGACGTATGTTTTTAATACTCCTTCTTATGTTATGTATTATAGCCCTGCAGATATGTACGTTCACCTGTTTTTTTATCTCCCGACATTTTTCATGCAAGTGTATACCTCACGGGCTTAAGGACTCTTGAGGAGGATAATAATAACATTAATAATAATGGAAGGGATCCCGGAATAGTTTACTTGGTGTATAACCTGGAGGAAAATTATGAAGGAGATGAAGATGAAGAAAAACGAATTAATAATCAACAAAAGTTTGGAGGTAAGTGTGCATTTACGGCAGGTAAGCACGGCACACACAAAATTCCCATCAACACCGCACGTATAACACTTCTCAACTCATCCGTGGAAACAAGAAAAAAAGTTTCATTTCAAAACTTTGAAGGAAGACGAGAGACGGAATCGTATATAACGAGCTCTTTATTCCACTGCAGTAACTGCAAAATTGCAATACCACCTACAAAAACTGCGACAAGATACAACACATGGTGGTAACAGTAGCAGAGTAGAAATGTTTCATTGACCTTATCCTTCAGTGAGAACGGAACTTCTAATATCACTGTCGTTAATTTATACCGTTTGTATTTATGACAAAATTTACGTTATCGGATATTCAACTAAATATAATTATTTCTCGATCTTTCATACATTTAGTCTGTTAGAAAATGTGGGACGAATTATTGCATTTTGTATAATTCGGCGACATTTACATTCAGAGAAAGGAAAGTTCGTCTAGTATTTATGAAACCACCCTCTTATTTTGCTATACACAAGGCTTAATGGACATTATATACACACATGAGAGGAAGTCATGGATTAATCGAGACCGTCGTAGAGTGACAACGGCCTTAGATTATTCCACAATATTTGATATTGGTAGTAGAGAAAATGCCTTCCAGAATACAAAAATAATCTTGGAATAAAAATGAATGTTACTGCAAGAGAGGTTTCCTTTCCTTGCTTCCCTGTTTTTTATAAATGTACATTTTTGAGCTACTGCTTCTTCAATCGGATCTCATCTTATTTCCTCAATTTGAATACTGCAATTTTCACACACATCATTCAGTAGTGCATATGTTGAAGTGTTCCAGAAATGAGTAACGTAACGTGGATAAGCACGTTTCTGAAACGTAGCTCTTTGAACGAGATTGCTATTGCTAGATATACATATATTAGACTAGCAAGGAAGTCTATCCCTTTGGACGGGTTTTCCCAACCAGTAGGAAACGAATGTAAGTATTAATCCGGAAGAAAACAATCAAGGCTGCTAAACTTTCCTACCTTCCTAGTCGATTCCATAATCATTTAGCGACATTTATAAGTACAGTTGCATTTGGTTGCTAGGCACCCCCTGGATATCAATACACCTTCCTTCTGAGTTTATTCCACCCTAGACCCTACTACTTTTGTCAATAGTTCCAAACCTACTTCATAAAATGTACACATCACTTTTTAAAAAAAAAACATTCCCCTATGGCTCGCCAACCTATCGCCAGTCAGAATTACAATTTCAATTTTGTCATCCACAAAATCCATACATAACGAAGAGATACGAATTTGTTAGGATCAATAAACCCTGTCCCGCCGTCGGACAGAAAAATCCCATCTTGTACTGGTTAGATCTATGCCATTTATCATTCAAACATAGCTAGCGGCGTCTTGAAAAAAAAAAACATTTCACAAAATTTTCAAGTTTGTTACTCAGATAATTTCTTTTATTGTGGTCAAGAATTTCAGCTTGCTAAGGAGCTGCTCAGACGTATTGCTGATCCGCCATGTCAAAATTATTTTTCCGGCATTACCCGTTTTTACTGGACTGCGTCACAAATAAATAGACAAACATACAGTTTTCATCTCAACGTTATAAGTACTTGATAGGTTCTCCGTATATGTACTTGTCGTTAGTTTCTTGTGCTGCGTGTTAGAATTTCTAGAACTTTAGTTTGTAGAGCCTAGCAATTCTATTATAGCCTGCACACACTGCAACTGGCATTTCCTCGAACTAGAAATTCTGAAATAGGTTTTTCACTTCAATCAAACTAAGGCTGTTCCTGTGTATTTCCGGATATTAAACCTGCCATCATTGTAAGGAAACCCAAATCTATCGGGACACCTTATGTACCAGGAACTAGGGGATTGTAACCTAAGAAAAGTCTATTTGAATCACCTTCACAATTCGTCACTTCGAAAAAAATATATAATCGTATGGAGCATGAAAGATCCGTCCTAGCAGGGACTGGAAGATTGCAGCACAGACACATACAAATAGGAAGTGGATGCACTACTATGTTCTGTTTCACTACTGATAAAAAGGGGACCAAATAAATTGAGTTTGACCATCCCATCATTTCAAGTCTAAGAAGAAACGAAATAAGTTCCTTCTGTGTGTTGTATGTCTTACATATACTATATCGGAGTTGAAAGTAATTTGTGGTTCCATCCATTCACTATGTCTTACGCATCCAAAGTTATTTGTTTTTAATATAATACTAATAAAAATAAATGATAATGATGATAATAATGCGAGCAAAGTACTGATGAGTTTTGAGTTCAATGGCAACCCCGTCATGCTTTCCTTTCCTTCCTTCGTGCATGTCCGTCTGCACAATAGAAATAAATTTTTAAGCCCTAACATTGTAACACTACAGACTCTCAAAATGCCCAGTATTTTCTATACCGCAATAGTTGATGCTGAGGTGGTTTATTGTAATGTATTGCATGAACTCCAGTCGTGGATCATTTCATCGGTTCACCACAAAAAGAACAATTCCCCGAAGGAGTTGTACTACAGACGAATAACGTGACATGAATGATGTGGATTCCTTTGACACTTGGAATTATTTACAACTAGTATATTTGTAAAGAGCCGGATTTTGCCGGCCGAGGCCCTTCTCTTAATCTGTATGTGCTTAGTGATCCAGTGCAGTCGGCAGCTCTAAAGCATTTTATTGCTCTTTGCGACCGGGCCTGCCATAAGCCTAAAAATTATACCAAAACTCCTCGAAACAGCATAATTTCTTTCTCGTTTTTAATAGAGTTGTAATCGATAGTTTTATTGCTAAAAGAACGGGAGATTTAAAACATTTAAATAGATTTTGCCCGTATTCAACTCATTTTTCGAAGTTTTAAAAAATAGTGATGGGTCGGCCCTAGCATTGGCCCTTGGTTCACAAATGTTCGTCCACCCCGCCCGGCCCTTTACTTTTCGGAATTGTGACTTCCGGCCTTGACGTAATATCAGATTATCCAGATTCTCGACCCGGCCTTTTAAACCGCTGCTGCAGACCGGTACTATCTCTCTACTCCCACTACACTCCAACCTCACAAATAAGGAAGACAATTTATCACCATTGTTGTTCCCAATGAAATGAAAAAATATTATCATCATGGCTATTAGACAGTCTGGGAATTCGAACATCATATTGTTGTTGAAATGCGGAATAAAAAAGATGTTAAATAAAAATAATAATGATTGTGTTTAATACTATTACATTATTCTGAGTATTTGGCTGGTTCTTGAATGTGTAACGTAATATTTATAATACGTTCATTGTGTTAATCACCAGTGCAGCGCATTATATTGTACTCCATGCGCAGACCTTACATTTGTATTCTTTATACGCACTAAGAATTTTTTTATTGTACGCACACTCAAATGCAAATATATTTGGCAATCAAAACTCGTTGACTTTGCCACCATGATGATTTCGAATCAGGAATATGAGTGGTATCCTATTTAGAACAGGAACGGTTATTTGGATTTTTGGTCGATATCCATTCCCTCACAGAAAAGCATATTCGTAGTTTCATAAGTTTTCGTTTGAGTTTTTGACACCCTCTCTGGATTTGCAAAATAAGACTACAAAATGATATGGACGTACTGGCATATTAACTTTATATATTTTGTTGGTTTGGATAATTTATATGTATAGGAAAAGTGAATTTGCTAGAAAAAATTGTAATAATTTTCGGAGTCTAAATAAATTGCTAATGGTTGCATTTCCCTAAGAAACTATGGAAGAGCGTCTACACGATCCCTTTAGATTCTTTAACAATAACAGCCACAAAAATGATTCGTCACTGATTAGATCAATTTGATTGATTTGTTCAGTCCATGTTTCGTAGAGAAGATAAGCCTCTCCTATATAGAGATGGCATTCGGTAGCCCCTGGTGACGACAAGAATTCCAGTCTGACCTTGTCCGATATTTCCGGATATCTCAATCCCATCCAAAAATTCAAAAATTGTAAAAATAAATGAAATAGTTTAAATGAATGGTATTATATTATGTAATCCCCGTGTACGAAGATTTATATCAAAAATAGCGTGGAACACTTGTATTCACGAAATTCGAATCAAAGTTCATTGACCTGAACAACGTAAGGGCATACGGAGTCAGGTGATCCGCGATTTGAAAATCATGTGCGGGAGATACCTGGCGGAATCCCAAGAACTGGTTGCCAGCCATAGTTTTTCAAATTTCAAACAATTTTGTCATATCTATAAAGGAGGGCCTTCTTTAATGCAAGGCATGTTTACTTGCCATGATCAAGCCCAAGGAGAGTAAACAACCTGATTTCAGTTTTCATGAGATCTGAATTCGTGTAAACAAAAATAACAACCTCTGGTCACAAAGCACTGTTTTGTGACCACATATAATCAGATGGGCAATACCAGTCCATATTGTAAACTCAGCTCAGGACTGCAATTTGCTTTCGTTTCTACGGGAGACTAGAAAGCGGGGAGGAAAATGGCGAAACCTGAAATATTTCCGGAATTGAGACCTCCTGAAAACTGAAATCACCTTGTCTACTCTCCTTGGTCAAGCCATTCCTCAAATAATAACAAATGTAGTCTACAATTCCAGAGAATAATAAATTAAAGTAACCCGGGAAACTAATTAACTGTGGGTACATCAGACCGTCATTCCTAGTTCTATTTATTCTTTGCACGCGTCCACTTCATTACTTCCAATTCTACAGAAACCATAAAAGGCTTGAGTCTATTCTTTTCCCCAAGAACTGTAACTAGAAGATTAACTTACTGGAGAAAAGTATCTTATGGTGACAACATAATCCATTCCATTCATTTTTGTAGACGTATCACTTCCATTTCGGACGGATTATTTTTGTAAAGGAAATGGTTTGAAGGTTATATTTAATAGTTTGAACCAGATATTTTTAGATATTGGAAAGGAAATTGGGGGAAAAATTACTAAAATCTCCATACTAATAATTATGTACCGGTAGATACACAGATAGACAGACAGACAGTTTTACCTGCGTCCTCTCATATGCTCTGCTATGTAGTGTTAATCAATGAAAACACGTAAAACAGGTATTGTATTGTACAGCACACATAAATTGAAGGAATGGAAATGCAGGTTATTCTCTGGCAAGTTAAACTGTGACAAGTAAAACAAGTTGAAAGAAAATCCAGGTTCAATAATTGCAACTTAAATTACAAACTGGATGGACTCATGTGAACGTGGAGTTGATGATAACCCAAACCTAATTGCTTTTTCCTGTGTTATCATCTCTCTAGCCATAGTAGATTTAAACTCGTCTTTTGATATTTACAAGAAAACAAACTTACAAATTTATTTGGGATTAGTAAGACAGACTATTACGACTACTCCGTTCCGTTGCCGGAGAACTTGAAACAAAATAAATTAGGCCACGAGAAAGGAGCGCGTAGTGAATATTATATTAAGAGGAACGAACCTTGTAATGTATATGTCTGGTATGTGTAGTCACTTCACTCAAATTTGAGTCTTAAACATTTTGTAAGACGATAGACGACCAAAGTGATATTTCCTTCCTCTTCCTCACAATTTTCATTCTTACCTCCATTATAAATTCATACAATAGTATAATTATGACAAAAGTTCACCATCTCGAATCCATTTAATTGTCAAACACCAAACAAATATTATTATAATGAAGGACCTGAGAACAAGGCACGCACGTACATCAACGACAACAGTCTAAATTCTTCTCTTACTTTCACTTATGAAAATTCAGTGCAACACACGATCGTGCGTTGACACAGTTAGGACACGACAATTTGCAATATGCAAATACAGGGTACACGCAAAAATGACACACGCATCTGACAGTTATAGATTTTGTCTTAGTTGTGCGAAATAATTTTTTGTCAATAATCACTTTGTTGTGAAGCGCATTTTTTAATTATTAATGAACTAGATGATGGTTCAGTTAAAATCCGCGTTAAAACTCTACAACTCCACTTGACCCACTGTTGAATGTTTATTTGTTAGTAGTGGTGATGGTCAATTCCACTTCTGCTGGTAGTGGTGATGCCGGATAGATAGAATGACTGCAAATGATTGAGTAGGAGGAAGGACAACAGGTAGACAAGCAAACGTGCAATGCAATTCATTTGTTAGTAGTAGAAGAAGCCAAAAGCCGGAGGCTTCCCTCCTCATTTACTTCTTACCTTCTCTTATTTCTTTTCAATCTTCTGCCTTAAGATTTTTTTAACACTTTAACAATCCCTAGTCCTGTCCTACGGCACTCTTCATAGTACATTGCATTACATTGCATTACATTTTACAATCAGTCCAAGCGATGCGGAGATTCTCACATCTTCATGGATTTCTTTCAAATGAATCTCCTTATCCCGACTTTGATCAGTTTTCAAAGGTCCATTGCCTCAGCTTTATTGCAATGATTTCGGATCAAGATCTGAATCTGACTCTTGGAATAGAAACTTTTCACAATACGAGTGTTTCTGAAAAGTTTTAGTAGATAGATGTTATATTCTGAATAAGATTTGCAAATTGTATGTATTTCAGTGGATGCTGATGAGATATTTTCTAACATTATGGAGAGATGACCGTGGAATGCAAAGTCATGGCACGTAAAATCAATGGCAAAATCATATTGTTCATTTCGTGTTCTTGATTGCTTTGGATGACACTCAAATAAAGAAACAAACAAACTAAAAATAATGCTTATTTACTAATCGTGAGGTGCATAGTCAAATCACCGTACGCAGCTACGAAGGTAGGGTTAGGTTCAAATTTTTGTGAAGACTGGAGCATGAAGCGAATACAAATGTTTTTGAAAAGTCTCAGCAAGACGGAATTTGTAGTCGTACGTGGTCTTTCAGTTCAAATTGTTTCAAAAGAAACGAATATTTTGAGATGGAAATAAGGATATAATATTACATGTGTCAAATTACATGACCACGACCACGCACGAATACGGGTCGGTTTGGTGATTACGAAATCACGCGCGAAGTAATGAACTGAAGAGTTAATCTAAAAAAAGCAGGAACATGAACTTTTGTTTGGGGTCAAATGGGCGCATTGTATGACTGCCACCATTACTACCAGTAGTTGTGGGTGGCTGCGCTACGCGCTGACTGCTCGCGAGCCTAAAACCATTATGGAAATCAAAGCCCAAGACAGGTCACGATCTAACTACTACCACAGTGTACTGTACTGAATGACTGTAGCTTTACATACAGAGTAGATAAACTAAAGATGTGTGATTATGATGACCATTACTGGCATGGATGGATACATGTACTGGTTTTTAATGAACGGGGAAATCAAGTTTATTTTGTAAAGAAACGACACTTGCCCATAAATATTGTTGAATGAATGAGAATGAGATCGATTATTGGTAGCGAGTACTGGTAATACAAGTAATTTTTTTCCCAACAATATTGGTGATCAGATTAACATCAGTGTCTGGTGGACGAATCACTGTCTCATCCCAATGTTTACTTTTTTCGACTATGGGTCTCATTCTGTATCGTCTTATCTAGGTCCCGGAACATCACTTACGGGATACCCTTAAGATGACTTTCTGTGCTATATGGTATCCGAATTCATCCTTTAACGAGATCCTATTCCTGTTTACTCAGACCGAGGAAATAAATTGCTTACATTCTTACAAATACTACTTTCTTTTCAGCTTTCTTCTTTCAATCTGTTCTTGCGTTTGGGAGAAAGTCTCAAGCGTGTAGTGAGTAGGGTGACACATAAGTATTTTCACCCGTCGTAGTGCATGGACCAAGTACTAGATCGGAGAGATAGTTGAATGTAGGAATCCAGTTAAAAATCAGTTCATTTCAATCTCGTTCTCTTTGATACTGTATCAAGTGTGAGAGTCCCAAGTCCAGAGAAGAGTTATCAGAATACTGTGAGTTAATCTTCGGCATTAAATATTCATCAGTGACCAGTAAAGAGTTATGCTTTTTAACAATGCATTCGATTTAATTCTGTAAACTTCAAATCAGAACGACAATCTTGGCATTGTGACAATATATGTTTCGAAAAGTATATCCTCATTGTTAAATTTTTTCAGTTAATGTTGTAAGGGACCGAAAGCCGGCCGATGGCCCTTCTGCCTTCTACTCATTTATACCTTATTAAAAATTTTATTTGACTTTATAGCCCGATCAGCCCGATATCCTTAAAGTTACATACACAGCTCAAATTTCCCTCTGGCGGCCGCTCCGTGGGAACTGAACTTATCCCGTAACAATCCTGTGCGAAATGCTGTAGCTCACATGTACGAGGGGTGTCCCATATGTTTTGCAATTATGCAACTGCGTAGTACGTATGACCTTGAATTGCATTATAGGCTTTT
>JAQFYE010003691.1:0-14719 GCA_034694305.1 Protaphorura glebata
CAAAAATGCTGAGAGCACTCTCGAAATAATGACAATGCTCGCCAAAGCAAATAAAACTATGAACAGAAGCTCTATGTCTCTCTCCAAGTATAAAACCCATAATTTTCTGTAATGTTTAGAAATAATAGGGTAAGGTGTCCTAATCCGTCCCATCGCCATTTAATTTTTTGTTTGTGACAAATTTAAAATATTTTGAGCACATTAATTAAATTCCTCGCCGCCCAGCGTGACAAATTTCAAGACTTAATTTTTATTTTCAGAGCACAACGATTTATTACAGGTTGTCTATTTACAATTTTTGTCATATATTATCAAAGTGTACAAATTTTGTCAGTTCGATTTGATCTGATTCCTGAGTGTTTCAATTATCTGAACATACAAACAAACACGCATCCAATGCCCATACATACAAACATATAAATAAATTATTTAATAATTTACACAATCCTAAAAAAAAGAAGACACAAAAATCCAAGTAAAACTGAAACGACTAGCTCCCAAGTATCAGAAGGAAATATTCACAACAACAGTTTTAAAAATAAATATCGTTGTAGGGAGTATTTTATTTATTTACAATGTACTGTGTCCAAATATTCAAAAAAAAAATTAAAAGCTACGGACATTCTACTAATTGTGCGAAACCCGTCCATAACGTTTCGTGTAGGGCCGGCGACACAAGGTCAGGTCTCAGGTTGCCCCTGACAGGTGGTCTTCGTGAGGGAGGGACTCATGCAGGGATGTAGGTAGTATACATTTGTATGAAGTGCACTTGGAATTTCGGAAATTACTTTGAACAATTTTTTTTAATTCACGAAGAGAAGAATTCCAGGGAAAAGGACAATGGAACATGTGATGTGTGGTAAAAAGGTGTTTCGCAAACTCCGGGGTGAAAATGATGCCGCTGATATTCCCATATCCTGGAATCCTGGATCTATAAAGAATACAAACAATTTAACAATTTTACAAATTAATTAATAATTAAAAAATAGTATATAGTTTAAAAAGAATTACCTGAGAAGAGATCATTCTGTGGAGCTCCTTCGAACGGGTCGATGTCTGAAAACCGTCATAATAATGAAATAACAAAATCTAAGAAAATGTGACCCACAGAAAACGCCAAGAAATGGTGGATGCTATTGCTAACCTGTAGTGCGTGTTGAAAATGGGAAAAGGTCAGATGGCGGTGACCATCCGAATTTATTCTTAGCGGACACACGAGCTTCGTATGCTGTGTGTGACTCAAGATTCCTGATATGGTAGGATTTCATATGAAAGTTTGACCCGAGAGTGTCGCTTACGAAGTTTGTGCCTCCGAGAGTATTTGTAGCATAGTTGTTTCGTGTGAAGTCTGTGGCCTGTGTCGTTCCAAAAAATGCATTTAATTTTGTAATTTAAGTGTTCGTTGGTACGGTCACTAAAAATTGCGAACATACCGGTAGAATGACATCGTTCCATTCCATGCCAGGTAGAGTTGAATCATTTGCCTATAAAATTTATACGGAAGATTAATTAAAAATTAATTAAAAAATTTCAAAATAATGCGGACATGACATACATTTGTCGGAGCTCTCCGATAAAGGAGTCGATATTCCGACACTGGTGAGTAACTTTCGACGAACCACGTGATGTTAAAATTGTCCGGAGAGTTCCCTTTCGGATCACTCCGAAATAACGCTCGATTCGGTTTTCCTGGAAAAAAATCAAGTGTTAACGTGCCGAATTGGAGAAAGTGACACTAGTATGATCCTACCTGATAATTCGATGTGCTTCGTTGAGCGTCCTAATTTATTGTCAGCTACACAAGAATAGTTCCCAAAATCGGACTCATGGACCTTCCGAATCACAAGTGTGTGTTTCGTTCCGCGCTCTTCGAGTAACCGTCGATCTGTCGTATGTAAACTCAATGTGTCACGATACCACCGGACCTATTCAATATTTTAATTTTTAAATTTAAAACAAACTAAATTTTTGTAAAATTTTGAAAATATATATCGTACTGTAGCAGGTGGATCAGAATGAGCAGTACATGTGAGTGCGGCTTCATAGCCCTCACCAGCGTGGACAACGCTTTGCTCCACTTCCACTTCAGGTGGGACTAAATCAAAATAATTCGAAAAAATCAAATTTAAAAAAATTCAAATATTTCAAAAAAAAATTAAAAAATCTTTTTTTTTTAGATTGCAAAAATAACTAAAATTCTCACATTGAACCTTAACATGGATTGAAGTTGAGACAGGAGTGCCTACTCCATTGTTCGCTGTACAAATATAAACGCCGACATCTTTTCTACTCGCTGTTTCAATTTCAAAACTGTTTCCCTCAATCGATTGTTCTCCGTTCGGCAGTAAATTATTCTGTTGGATAATTTCAGTCAAAAAATTCAAACTCAAAAAATTATTAAAACGTTTTAATATTTTTTGCATACTTTTCTTGTCCAACGAATAGTCGGGACTGGATTTCCATTCGCACGACACTGGAGTGTCATCGTGTCACCCCTCGTGATTGTCACGTGACCACTGTTTGGTTCCGTTTTAACGCTTGGCGGAACTGCATTCAAATATTTGATTAATTGGCGATTACAATATCTTATCAAATCCAATGTGCAAGTACAATTTACGAACAAACAAACAAAACAAACAAACCGACAAAATCAAATAAAAGAATTTGTAATGACGCGCGATTTATAATTCGGTGTTTTTCTTTAATCTTAGTAAATCTTACCGAGAATTTCCAACGTATGGATTTGCTCTTCAGGTCTTAAGGTATTTAGCTGGCAAATGTAATCCCCAGCATCATGGACTTTCACTTTTCGAATTTCCAAATTATAATCGTCCACTAATTGTATTCTGGGGTCAACTGAGACCTTCAAATCTCCCACAGAAAGCACCGTATTTCCTCGTTTCCATAGAAGAAGGTATCGACCTTTAAAAAAAATTAACTTCATTATTTTAAGGGCAAGACCCAATCTCTACCGTGCACCAGTTATGACGTCAGTGAACGAATGACGTCATGAATAACTACGCATTACTGGTATGGCCAAAACTTTTTGGTTGCTACAGGAATCGAACCACCATCAAATTTTACAAAATCGTCCTTCACTTTTTTGATGGACGGACAGTATGAGCTTACCTATGTATAACTAGGTTGTCAAATTATTTGGAGCTATTACTTACCCAAATTCTCTGCCTGACAAGGTAAGACAACTGTATCCCCAATGATGGCTCTGTACGTCCCTCCCCTTGTGATAAATGTCGGAGTATTTGATGTGAAATGATCCAGAGAATCTTCATCGTCACCGCTTCCGCTGACTGGAAATAAAATAAAGTAATTAAATATTTAAAAAATTCTACAAAAATTAAAATTTCCGCAAAATACAATTTTCCACGGGTTAATTTTGGATTGGTTAATAATTTATGTACGCAAATACTAAAAAATGCAAGAAAATACGCCAATATTCGATATGCAAACATTATTTTCTAAATGTATCCAATTTTAGTGCTTTCTTGCATAAGTGAATTGTTGTCTATTTTTGCTCTTTTGCCGTTTCATTTCATTTCATTTGATTCCAGGCAGGGTATTATCCTGTTTATGTAGGTTTGGAAATGGATGGAATTGAAGAGCGACCCTCCCGCTGATTACATACATTGGAAGTGAATGTTCACATTGAATGTTTCATTAAAGAGAGAAAAAGTGGAGTAATGGAAGAGTAAGAGTTAAGGCGGAATGGTCTAGACTCTCCAGACTACAAATACAAGTGAAGTAATGTAATGTGAGGGAATGCAAAGAAAGAAAATGTAATATCAATACTAATTTTTTATTCAGGATATACCCAAACTTTCATTCCCTTTTGTGACACAAGGTTTTCTCTTCAATCCAGAACCAAACGCTAACGAAATCAACAAGGAAAATTCTTGTCACGTAAAACAAAATCTCACTAAAAAAGAACCGGATGTCAGAAAAAATATACCAACGTTCAGTCACACGTTAAAATGTCAATTTGGCCATTAGACCTCTCTGCCAGCCAATTAATTTCATGATACACCTGTTTTTCATGTAGAAACGTTCCCTTGTAAATCTATACCTTTGTTCCACGTGTTTACCCATGAAATTCTAGACATTACGGATTGGCTTTGGCTTTGGCTGAGAAAACGATCCGACGAGAACAAGGAAGAAGGAAGTTTCTTTGAAGAGCCCAAAATGTCAAGAATTGGACATCAGTGCATAAATTTATCCTTCGGTCTCCAATACGGAAAAGAATTTCAAGTGCGTGAGACTTTCTCCACTTTCTCCCACGTACTTATTATAGGACTCCTCTCAAACCATCTCATACTTTCCACATTCCACAGTTTAACTCAACTACGTACTTTCAGAATGTCTTCAAAAACTTTAATACTGAGAAAAGTTGCGGAATTTTACACATATTCTAAAGCACTACCGACTACCGTTTCACTCTAACTTTTTTTTAGCAAGGGAATGTTCTCAAATGAAAAAGTTGTCACAAATCTTACCGGAAACACACGAAATGACACCGTCTGAATTTTTTTTACCTCACCGTAATCCTTAGATACCTAGTCAATTGCTTTTATTATGACGAAGCGTATCACTTATTACTGTTGTAAACATTCGGACCTTGAATTTTACAGTTGAACAACATACCTTGTTAAAATGTACGTACGTTACAGTTAAACTTTTCCTCGTAAGGTTTTATAATGATTGTAGCACATTCTTAAATATCACCAAAGTTCCATAAGATATTTGAGCTTCTTGTGTCATTGACTGCATTTGAATTTTAATAAGATTAAATATTTATACCTACAAAATTATCCCGGGTTCAATTCCTAGTGCCAATTTATTCAAAATTTCATTCAAACATTCACCATTGAGCTTTTAGTATGAAATTTGGACCTAAAATGGGTAAGGTCCAATTTCTTTTGAACTTTAGTAAAAGGTGTATCAACAAACATAGACTATAATGTATGGACGTACTTATTGAAATTGGAATAAGTAAAAGGATGGGGGTCGGATCTATCCGATAGGGGTGATCCTTATTTGAACTCAAAGAAAGCAAATACAAATACACACACGCGTCCCATTCTGTTTGACTTTTCAAAGTCAAACAGAAAGAAACGGAGTCAGTCCTCTCGATTTTTTTTTGTTTGACTTTTGAAGACGCACGGACTTTTTGGGGGAACGACGGTGACTGTGACTGTGAGTCACTCACAGTGCGTACTGTCCTTAGAATTAGATCGTTCAGTTTCCAAGATCCCTTCTAAGGTAATACCATAATGGAAGGAAAACTCAAATGGGAAAGTACTCCAAGAACTGGCCGGACTTCAAAACTTTCACCGCTCCGGTTGAATTTCAAAGTACAGGGTGGTTCAAAAGTATTGACCTTGACTATACTATACACTACTTACTCTTCTTTTTAAAAAAGAACTTTTGAACCACCCTGTAAGTCTACAATGTATTCAGAAGAATGGAAATGTCCATGTCCTCGTCCTAGTCGACTAGACTGTTTGATTAACTATTCAAACAAAATGTAGTTCAGTTCATGTGAACATGTGCGTGCATGTGTGCCTTCAGGCCGGGCAAGGATCCGATCCGCGTGTAAAAACTAATGTAAGCTCTCAAAATTGATTCTTTCATCAGACCACTTTTAACTCTCCCAGTCACTCTTCCTTTTAATGAGTTTTTGTTAGGATAAATTGTGTTTACATTTCACGAAACACTTCCTTCTGTCTTTCTATTCTGTAATCAACCGTTAAGTCACAAGTCAAGTCCGTTCTTCGATCAAACAAATATAATGAACTAAAAAATAAACACTCAATGATCAAAATCCTCAAATTTTTATTAATTTCTTATGAAAATAAAATTTTTGTACAGGGTGTACCAAAACTATTGCAAATAGTGACAGTGACAGTACACGTCATGATAGACTGGCAGGACTCAGGATATTTATAAGTGACGGTATGTCGTCTCAAATTAGACATGTGTGTAATCATGTTGGTATTTACATCATCTGGCGTTCATTTATTAAAATATCTATAGAATTATGGACATCTGCATATAGTGGAAGTGCGTATTGTATGTTGCACGCAAAGGAAGGATGGAACACCGAGTGTCGGAAACGGCCAGATTATAAATTTTGAAAGGACTAACGAACAGAAACGTAGAACAGGACAGGAATTTGTCATGGGATAATTAGTTTAAAATTGGGAAATATGAGACCAATCCTCATTTCCCTTCTTCAAAGGCCATATTGTCTCACGCACAAGAATTATGTAGCAGGGCGTAGGAATGACATGTGCTCATATACGAAAGGGGTGCCCATTTGATTCTGAACACTTTCCATACGGCTACAAGAAGGGTGCCCATTTGATTGCGAACACTTTCCGTTTGGCTGCAAAAGGGGTGTCCATTTGATTCTGAACACTTTCCGTACGCCTACATCTGGTCAACTTCCACGGCCATGGCCATTTTGGCCAGCATGACCGAATGCAAAAAATTTGTAAAAATTATAAATTGTCCCAAGTTGTCGAAAGATCCGTTTATATTTTTTTTTTCAAAATTCTCTCACTCAAACTGCACGAGATATTGAGAACGAGTACGGAAAGTGTTCACAATGAAATGGGCACCCCTTTATATGTCACGGGCCATACAAATGGGCGAATTTCAAGTCAAAACTGTTATTAATATTGGGATAACCTAGGACACACACTGTGACATATAGAACATGATACGAGACGTGACTCCTGACACATGTAAATGTGAACCATCCTTCCTTTCCATCCACGTCTTTCATCTTACATTTAATTTGTCCATATTATTTATTGTACATACGGGGAGTTTTAGTGCATCCGGGTTTTCGGTGTGTGTTCGGTGTTTCGGTGTTTGAGTGAAACGGCGGGAGGGATGTGATGTTCAACCCTTTCCCTCATCATCATCGTCAGTCTCCATTAAAAATTACATACAAAGTTGTAAGTAACGCTGATGGCTGATGTGTCTGCATGTGCCTGTAGGGCACCCCTTGACTACATTAGCAGGGCACATGTGTGTATGTATATTTCCTAGTCCATGTGTGCATTTGTTCACTTGATGTGTCTTCATGTCTTTTCTCCCCTCTTTCCTTTCCCGGGAATGATTTTTTCCTTCAGAGCACTAATAAGGTGGCTCCAGGGAATTGCGTTCAAGGAATGAATGCCTAACACTCTAACACCATTATCCACTACATTCTAGCTCCACTAATGTATTCCACGTAGGAATTGAAGGGTTAGATTCCTTTGACTCACTCAAATTCTACTAAACATCCACAATTGTTGCAATCAAGTCAATGGAGAGCAAAAAGAATTAAAATTAGTACGTAAATTTCAATAGTTTGCAGTATCAAGCAGGACAGTTCTACCTAAAGCGTCCGAAATTGTCCTGCTTTAAAAATATTGAAATAAAAATCTCACTAAGTTTTTTTTGTAGCATATTCGATTTAGCTAAAAAAACAAAGCGTTAGACTCTCAATTGTTTTTTTTAAAAGTGCCGTCCATTATTTAAAAAATCGGAGAATTGGTTAGAACGTGATATGTAACCAAGCGTGGGATTCTTGGTGGGCAGGCACTAATGGTAATTCTGAGTAAGTACTTTAAGTATTATATAGTAATTATTGCTGCACCTATATGTATGTATGTATGAAAAAGAATTGTAATTGACTATAGCGCACAGGTGGACCAGGACGGGGACCATTACCTGGTTTTGTCAGATTTGTCAGAGCGCAAAAAATCTTGGGTTCATGGAAAGAAGAGCGACAGCTTCCCGCGGCTCCTTCATTTTTTGCCATTATAAATTTCCTCCTCAATTAATTTCCCTTTCATATTTCCCGAGTGACAATCTTCCATTCTCTTTTTTCTTCGTCCATTCTCTGACTTTCTGAGTGAGTAATTTGTCTCTTCCACAAGTCTTTCACTCATGGAATATGTATGCAAAGACAGGGTCCCAAATATGTGTTATTTTCTTAATTATCGTAGAATTAGGCAGTATATCGTATTCAATTACACTATCCTGAGCAGAATATAAATATCACACATTCTTAGTCGAATCGTATCGTATCGTCTATTTCTAAGAGAGAAAAAGTTCTCAAGGCCTCTTATCGTCATATGTACAACTACGAATTTATTGGACAACCTGTACTTGTACAAGAAATGTTGTTCGTTTCAGCATTTTAATTTAGTTTGCATAGCATATGGCTCATCATCTTCCTTCCAAGAAATCCGCTCATTACTCGTCTTTTTCATCCATGGTTCGTTTGGAGACCTCCAAGCTTGCGCTTGTACGTATTTAAGTAAAAACTCTACAGGGACAAAATTAATTGAGCACGAGCATAATTTTTTCAAGAGAATTTTACCCGAAACTCCTATTCAGAAAATTCAGAAAAAGATGCACCTTCCCGTCCCGCATATTAGGCTTCCTTGCAATATTTAGTGCTGGGAATATTTTTTAAAGCTTATCTCATCTCATCCAAAGAAAATTTTTATAATTTATGTCCACCTATTAAAAGGCACAATTTTCTAGAGGAAATATTTAAACGTTTTTCCTTTCAAGAGGTGGTGAATAAAATGAATCCAAAATATGAAAATTTGTCAACATTGGGGTAAGTTGACACAAGTAGGACATTCTTGGTATTCTGGTATGCCATGCTGCATACAGTGAACCATACTTTTCAAATTTTAGACAAATTTGAATTGTTGCATTTGAATTTTTGAACGACAATGGAAAATGGGAAATAACAATGCGCAGTCGTCGAGTTTACGAATGTTCAAGGGTATTTCCATTTGGAAAAGTACATTTGATGATGAATCTATCCGTCAAAGTTGAGTGATTAGGTTGATTGTCATTTTTGTACATATAGAGAAGGAGCACCTGTTCGTGTTCCTCTTATTTTTCTAATGTGTTACATTGAGAACGGGTAGCAGAGCTAAGTATTTTGAATACATTCTGTCCTTTCAGACCCCAATAATCCAATCATGCATTCCTTAACAACTAAAATATCTTCCTTTCAACATTTGGTCAAAAGCCTTGCTTAGAGTCGAGGGACATCAACAAAGAGGTATTTGTTGTTCAATTTACTTCATATAATTTCATACCAGAACATTATATTTCTTCAGGGTGGATCATAACTCTATATCACAAGGATCAACTATCCTGGCCTTCCTGCAGGTGATATATCTATAAAAATAATTATACATACTGCGAATAATTGAAATTGTATTGTATTGGGTAGGGTATTCCCTGTACATCTATCATACGATGGACCGATTGGATATGAACCACCCTGTAAACTCGTTTACAACATGATGTCGGTCTCTTCTAAGGAATAATAAAATCCCGAGAAGTTCTTCCTGTTTATTTACACTTTGCCTCATCATCCTGGTCTTAAGAGTTTAATTAGAGCAAGTATCCTCATCATCTCACGCTTAATTGGCAATTGTCAACATTCCCAGTGTGCCCAGTGGTCGTGCACTCCTAACATAGCCATACGGATACTCAGCATCCCTTGGGATCACTTAAATTGGACACCATTGTTTGCGTCCCACTTTCCGCGTAGTCATTCACTTCATTTCATCTTCATTTTCTCACACATCTCTATTAACCGGTATTTTAAACGAATTTTATTTAAAAATCATTATTTGTGTTAGATACCTCGCTTTATTTGTAAAATGGTGGCTTATCGTCTATTTCTGGGAGGAAGCCTAAGAATCGAAACAACTATGTATATATTATGAAAGATTTTCAAATGTTTGAAGGTTTCGTGACTCGAAATTCCAGATTTGTGTGCGATACCTCGCATTGTTTGTCACATGATGGCTTATCGTCTATTTCTAGGAGGAGGAAAGTCTAAAAATGATACATCTATAATATTTATGAAAGATTTTCAAATATTTGAAGGTTTCGTGACTTGATTTGAATTTTCGCCCTCCCGATTCCGTCCACCCCTGCCTGTCTTAACTTATTTTGGTTTTTGACGTCTTTATGATAATCGTTGATATTAATAATTCAGGTCACAGCCGCGCGCTCTAGAGCATCTGGAAAAGGAAAAGGGGGAGAAGATTCTTTTTCTGCCGAAACGAAACTTCCTTGAATAAACCAAATAAGGACGCCAGGAAGTCGTCGGAAGCGAAAGTCTTCAAAGAAAGGAAGCTAAGAAAGTAATGGGAGAAACATAGACAAGTCAATAGAAATCCTCCTCGAATGAAACAAAGTGGAATAAAATAAACCAAACTTGGAACATGGGAAGAATTCAGAAACAGTCAGTCACAGTCACCACAACATTACATTATGATCAAATTCTAACCACTATCCGATATCCGATATCATCCATTTCATTACCATTATGAGCTTACCTAGTAAAACAGCGTTGACTAGTTACAATATGTTTCTTCCAAGGGCAACATCAGGGCGGGTATTTTTAGAAAAAATTGCAAATCACACCTTTGGTAGCTGGTACGATGAGAAATTTTGAACGGGGGCTTACTCCTCCCACATTTCAGGTTTAGGTCAGTAAACTTGACCTTCGTGTTGAATTATGGCAGTGGTTGCGTGAGTGGAGTGCCCGTTCTGTCTCGACTCCGTTTTCGCCTCGCCACCTTTTGCTCGCTCAGTCAGTGACGGAAGGGGGAAGACGGCGAAGTGAAGGAACGGGAGGCGAAGGACAAACATACGGGCCAGACTCATCAACACTGCCATAATTCAACACAAAGGTCAACTTTACTGACCTAAACTTGAAATGTGGGTGGAGTGACCCCCCATTCAAGATTTCTCATCGCATCAGCTATCATTGGTATGATTTTCAGACTCTTCTAAAAATATCCGCCCTGACGTTCCCCTCGTTAGCCAAGGGGCTGTTGAAGTATTACGTGAGCATGGACGGTCGGCGTGTCAAACAACGGCTCACCGAATACTTGAACAGCCCCCGATGGAGTATTTTTCACCTAAATTGAACCATTGCGTCCAAAATAACGATTAAATGCAATAAAACTAATTGTTTTATTGTTCATTTGAGTAGTAAGGGCAAGAAATTAAGAATTTAACAAGTTTTCGGAGGTCGAGACCTATTCAAAGCATTTTTGCGGAGCTCATGCAAAGAAATCGAAGAACTTTCTCGCTTCAGGTAAGGTAAGGGAAAATCCCACGAGGAGATTTCAAACAAAAACGAGGTAAAGAAACTTTTTTTTCCTCCTTTGGAGAAAATGAGGTAATGAGGCATAGGAAGACCCAGAGCCAGTTTCCTTTCCTTTTCTGGAAGGACTCGAAAAGTTCTAGTTCTAAGGAAGTCAAACTTGAACTCTGAAGGTACAAAGGAGTTCCTGGTCCAAGAAAAAAGTCCGTCCGTTCCGTCAGACATGGATGAAGATTACAAGGACCAGGACCTTTCATCAGTTCCCTTCAACTTCAATACACTTTGAAAACTTCCAGACATTTCTCCAGAACCGAAAGCCAAAGTCGAGCCAGAAGGCCAAAAAAAAGGCCAAAAAAAAATTCTGTTTCATTTTCTCGCGTGAAAAAATTGCAACAATTCATTTCTATGCAGAATTTTTGAAAACAAAGGAATGTTTTGTTTAAAGTTTGTCTAAATTTTGTGAAAACGATGAGTTTAAGTGAAATGGTATGAGGTTGGTTATCTGACGTGCCGTCTGCGTGTGTTTCTCATGCGATGGATGCATGGAAAAGAGACAATCGTATTTAATGACTGACTGGACAAAATATGGAAGACTGAGCTTAATTAATCCTGGAAGTGTATGCATGGATGAATGTGAGTCTGAGCCTGGAGCTCAATAGCAAAACCACTGAGAAAAGCCCAATCCGCCATGAAATCCAATTTTGCACTCTCATTCACGCCCATGAATAGATTATGACAACGGAGAGGAATCCTTGATTGCAATGCAAAATCCAGTGTGTATGTGTGTAACCCTTCGGGGTATCCAATGCAATGCAATGTCGTGTCGTGTCGTCTATTTCCCGCCGATCCCGCCCAAACATTCTGATCCTTCTCAGGGTCTTCGACATGCAAATGCCACCGCAGCGTCGTCCCGGAAGTCGAACCTGAACCTCCGCTAAATCTGCCACTAAATATCAACTTTGTTCACTAAAAGTGTAAAAATGTACGCCGTTGGAATCCCCTCGATTCTTGATATGTTGTAGGCCTTGTAAACCCGACCAACTTTTGTGAAGGTCCTACGCCCAAAAGTCAAACCGTTGGGTCGCTAGAAATACACAGGTGGCACGCATGGGCTATGCTGTAAGGTGAAAGAGAGAGTCACCGGGCATGCCCACCTGAGTATGTCTAGCAGCCAAACGGTTACACTTCTTGGGGTAGGACCTTCACAAAAGTTGTCCAGGATCACGAGAGCTACAACATATCAAAACTGAGGGAATTCCAACGCCGTAGATTTTTCCACAAGGTTAGTGTGAAAACACACGGATTCAATCATATATTTGTACAATTTCGGATTTCATCGTTAAGTCTGATGTATAATTGTAGTAATGCTTTTATTTTAGCCTAGAGAAGGTACCCTTGTTAGTAGAAATACAAATAGGTACAGAAGCTGTAAGAGCGAAGTAATTTGAATCGCATGTTGCAAAAAAGTTAGGATTACACAAACACGCATGCAAATGAATTGGGAGGAAATACTTTTAGAATGACCGCCGGTCCGGGTTCTCGAGGTATTTCGCCCACACCTTTACTTTTCTAAATCGGACATTAAATTACTAAAAAAATGTCAATTCATTATTTGTCAAGTTGACGTGTCCTGTGTACTAGGAGGATTTATTTGAACGCATTCGTGTTCAAAGATTGACCTTTAGGTAAATTAAGTTCATTTTTCATTTTCATTTCAAATGACGCCTACACTGTACACGACTGTGAGACTGGGACGTGCGTTAGCCATTAGCCATTAGCAATAGAAATAGTTGAGTTCTGGCCTAATCTATGAATTGCATTTGCATACATATGTACATAAAAATCAGCCCAGCGTGAAGTGAAATAAATTACGGGCCAGAACCGAAATATTATTGCAGAATATCACGCGTCCCAAGTCCTGTTATTGAAAAACTCTTTTGTTTTCCTTTAGTGCTATGGATTCTAGAATTTCGGGCTCATAATGGAGTTGGAGCTAACGAGAGTCTGGCAGTCGTACGCGTACTTCCCAGGAGTACGCGTACGACTGTGACCATTCAAGGCAAACGAGATTAGCTTCCGAATAGTCAAATCTTAATAGCCATCTTAATGTAAAACCGAGCCATGCAACAATGTAGTGTACTCTATGGATATCCCAGGAAATCGTTTCAAAAAGTTCACTCGTCATAAATGCCAAAAATGGAGAGGAGAGGAAAGGGGGAATGAACGGAATGGAGAACTTTTGTGCCAAGTCAAAAATATGCACATTTTCACCAAATATCCTTATTTCGTGGTGGCAGTCATTAGCGCTTTGTTTTTGTGTCATTTATCATAGAAAATTTCGAAAGACTTACTAAAACAGCTAAATGAATATTTAAAAAATGGATGAAAAGTAAAGGACATCGGCGCGGGTCGCGGGTGCATTCGAAAATCCGGCTCCGTGCGATTTGCCTCAAATTTTGCACAGTGATATACTTCGACCTGTTAAACAAAATGGCTGAAAACGATTAGCCTTAAGAAACTGAGGGTCAGCCCTAGGGGGCGCCAAAGTTTTGGTGTGTCGATCCCCCTTAACCTCAAAAATTACCCTTACAAAAGTTGTTCCACTTGATGAGACAAACAACTTTTTCCTCGGGCACTTTTCTCTGCGGTCAAAGGTTGACGCTACAGGTCGAGGGGACTAAATTTTGACTTGACCTGTGACCAAAACCTTAAAAATATGAAAATATCAAAATCTCTATGATTTCTGCGTCGCGCCATTTTCTTTCATGTCATTGTCAGGTAACATTTTTGTGGAAACGACATCGTCTGTATAAATAGGTCTTACTAACCCAATTTCTGTATAAATTCGATTATGTAAATTTTGGTGTCAATCGATATCATTGTCAATTTCTGTGGAGAAGATGAGAAGCCTTGTTAATTCTGGTCCTTCCATTTCCCATGGCACGCTATCGCTATAGTCAAATCAGGTACGAAACGCGAAGGCGACATTTGAGCTCACCGCTCCCGCTGCCAACTTTGATATTCCTGAGGAAAATCATGTCGATGCCGATGCCAATGCCGTTGGATCGGAATCGTAGTCGTAGACCGGTTTAGGGTTGAAAATTAATGTCATGTCTGTGTGTAAATAGTCGAAGGAGAGGCTGATTAGTATGTGTATCATGTCACCAGGGTTTCCTTCCATCCTCTGGCAATGAACTCAACTAAACGAACATCACATGAATAGCCATAGCCTTACATGGCGGCAAATTATAATCAAACCATGTCCGCACCGACCCCGAACATCTTCTATCTGCTCCTACTATTCCTTACCTTCTGGCTATCTGTATCTTTTTCACAAAACTTCTTTTCTTACTTTTCCTCATCCACCTAAAACTTTATAAAAGTGTGGAGGGTGTTCCATAACTTTGGACCCATAATCTATACAATGTGCCTCTCTGAAACCTAGAATAATCTACACCGCGCTCCACACTGCGTTAACCAGACTTGGGTCAATTACATTGGTAATTGTAATTTCAATTACAAAATACAATTACAATTACGTAATTGAAATTGTAA
>JAQFYE010003692.1:0-14718 GCA_034694305.1 Protaphorura glebata
TGCAGTTTCGCCCTAATTCAGATTACTTTGCCAATATGCACCTTCCAATTGGAACCAATATGTACGTTTCGCACGGGCTGTCTTTGTGGAACTTACAATTTAAACGCAATAATTAGTGGTTAAATGCAAAATGTTAACTCAAAAGTACAAGCCAATTAAGCTGTTCAACTTCATTTGGATGATTTTGTTCTTACTTGACGATCACTTGAGAAAGTATTTACTACATTTGTAGTTGAGTCAAACTGGAATTCACCTGATCAGGCTACCGAGAAATTCAACTGTACCCTTTAAGGGTAATATCCAGCGACATTGGTGAAATGAAACCAGCGTAACGAATCTGTTATACGGTCATTTAAATTCTTCCGACAACCGCCTCTGGTCATTTATTACTGGGCCCAAATTCTCATTGTTCTTTACTTTCCATTACGAGCTGACGCTGAGTATGCACTTTTTGTTACCCATTTCTTCTGTTGCACTGCTGCACTCCGGTCGAACTTTTACACATCGTAATGTTGTGGCTGCAGACTCATACAATTAGTGGTTAAAAAATGACCGCCATGCTCTTGCAGTACAGAAGATATAACATAAAAACATTCAATGTCCAGTTCATCCCGAGGTTAATTCCAAAAAGTGTGTGCTTTTGATGTGAACTATGATATTTTCCGGCAGCGATCCTCAAGAATGATGAGATGAATAATAAAATTACCAGTATTGAGAATTACCAGTCTCGGAAAGGTCGTTATGGTATAATATTGTAGATGTGAATTAATCTTGTCCAGCATTCTTAAGATGCTGAACATATAAAAAATATGGAACAAATTTTTAAATTACTAGAAAATGTGTTCAACTTTAACAAGGGGGAATCTTTTCTGTCGTTAAAGCAGGCAAAGGCATTTTTAATAACTTTTCTAGCTACTTGTTCAAAGATTTTGTATTTTGTTCAGGTGATTCAAGTTTTATTCCGTATCCCTGCTGGTATTGTAGTAATTGTTGCCTCCGCCTGTCAGCAAAAAGGACGTTTATAAATACAATTGGCGATTTGGTCGGACCTGAATTGACAACAGAAAAATTCTAGCAGAACCCTCATTACCCTTTACAACCTTTCCTGGTTCAAAGAGAAAACATACTCTCCGTATTAAGGATCTTCCAAGTCGTAAAATATTCGAACTAAAGCCTAGTTTCAAGAATGTGAGTTCAATAAATGCAGTGCTTATTGAGCATTGAGAGTATTTCATTAAAATGACAATACGCAATTTACTTCATTATGGGAATCGTTTGTCACTCTTATCATACTGACAAGAGACATAAAAATGTCTCCCTTAGAACAATGATGCGAGAAGAAGGTGTTAGAAATGAATTACAAGGTTGTTAATGTCAAAAACTCGGAGGATCGTTGGATGTCGCGTGTCTAATGCAGTGCAATTAGGGAACACATTCGTGCTGCTCGCGGATCGTGAGTTCGTAAACTTTCAATTTCCAACGCAATTTGGAGGCTACCGACAAGCAACATCCTAATAATAATTATTGGGATGTGAGACAATTATTGTCTCACGTATTTTACATTATTTTAATCTTCGAGACTATCGTCGATTCTATATTGTCAGATATTTGAATAAATATGCCTCGATTTTATTTTTACATGGTTTGATAGAAATGACGTACACGTTGTACACGTAGTGGACGGTACACAGATCTCATAGTACGACCACCACAGCAAGAGAGCAAAATAGGCCAGTTTATTTGAAATACTTTGGGGTGAGTAGTACTGAATTACAATGTAATACCGCATCAAATCTGACTAAGAAATGTAATTTATATTCCCTTCCGAACCTGCATAGCAGGGTTTGGGCCTCTCTTCCTCGTACAAATAGATGATAAGCCATCAAAGTGTGTGTTATCTGAATTCTGTCATCACACAACTCATGATAGATAATAAGTTCGGAGCATATCGCCCAGTCTTTTTTTATCTTCCATTGTTGACACTGTTGCCTGTCTTATGTAATTGTAATGGCTTTTCTGAAATCAGAAGAAACCAAGGGAAAGCCTTTGTTCTCGATATTTTAACGACGGCACTTCAGCGCAAAAAGTTGTCTCAGGACCAAACATCTCTAAAAATACTGATTCTAAAATCTGTCGAAATGTATTTCTCATGTGGAAGGACTTTACTGAAATAATTCACTCATTCATGGCTAGGAGTGCTGTTGGTTATTAGATAAAATTGCTTTAGTAACAAGGTAGGGAAAAGGAGACTCAAATTAGGCAAATTGGGAACTTAATTAATTCACTTTTGTAATTATCCTGAAGAAGGAAACGATTGATTTCCGAAAGCTTGACTGAAAACCTTTTTAATTCAAAATGTCTTCCGATCATTCCATCGAAGTCGACAATAATTAATTAAACTAATTTCATTGATTTGTTTAGTCACCTCGGTTAGAAATACTTTCACTCAGGTTTCAGTTTAAAAATTAACATTCAACACTTAGTCAAGTGTCGTTTCAAAAACTCAGAATGTCGTATCCTAAACCATTTTATAAAATAGATTATGGTGGAAAGTCGTAAGAAATTACTGAGTTACACAAAGTTAAGTCTTTTTGGAACTTCAAATATATTTAACTGTGACCTTTGACCTTTGACCTTTCAGATTGTTTCATTCATTCACTTTTCTAAAATGCAGAGTTGTCTGAGCGGAACTGGACTTGTCTGTTGTTCCATAAATTAGTGCAAGATATTTGACGATTTAAACTTAGTTAATTCAGATAACCTTTTAGCACTTCACACTGGAGCTTTTCTAGTTTATGATAAAAATATTCGTCAAATTAAATCCGCATTCAAAAACTAATATTAATTTTGAACAGTGGAATGAAATGATGATTGGAATTTTGATAACCGGAGATAATGTTTTAGAGAAAGATGAGGAATTATTCTCAATTAAGTGCAAAATCAGTAGATCTCTTTGGTGTGAGTAAGTAACATTATCAAAACCCAAAAGGGCAAACTTAACATTACATGTTAAGCAAATTGAAACTTCCATGGCACAATCTCGCATGTGAGTCTTAACTAATTCTCTCTCAGAAATGTCTTATTTAATTGCACATATTCATGTTTTAGAAAAGGTTCTCAAAAATTTCAATTGTAATTTTTGACATCTGATTTCAAATCATCTCTGTTAATTTCAATCCAGCATGTTTTCCGTCACAAGCAAAAATATTGACAATCAATAAGCAATCAATTATCTTCTTTGTAACGATGAACAATGTGATATTATTATTTGTATTGTGCCAAAAATTAAATAAAACTGGATTCTAATGACTTAAAATTGCGTTGGGCTGTACTTAAGTTTTAATAAAAAATATAATACAATGATCAAATACTTTTCATAGGTTTTACACACTTCATTCATATCTTAATACGTGACATGACAATGACACTAATAACAAGAAGATTCCGGCAAGGTAAACACGATGTTATTCCTACAATACATTTCATATCAAATTTATATTTCAGAACGAATTCTTTAACGTAATAAAATGTAGAGATCTTACTCTACCAAACAAGAAAACAAACTTATTAAGCACTATGTGAAGTCACACAGCTTATTTTTTGGAGTAAATTGTCGCAAGTATCGTGGTCTGTGACAATTTAACTAATTTCACAATAACCAATCCTTTAGGTTTGCCAGCAAGAGATGAAAGACTAGCTTAGTACAAAACTGAGTGTAGAATCACTAGCCATTTTGTCATGAAGTTTTTGTTGGAACTTTTTGTTTCAAGCATGGAACAATTCTATACAGGAAGATTGAGCTCACTTTGTTATGCAAATTTTGGATAGTAAGTAGTTGTCAATTGAATAAATAAAATCGATGACGAGAATGCATAAGCTCACACTTAAGTTGTTGAGAACACATCAAGAACACATCAAGATCACAAGAACTAGTATCACAAATAGTACGGCACAGATGTGCATTTATGCAGAGATCGTCGGAGATATTTCTGATTCAAATTCTGAGTCTGAGGTTTCACCGTATGGTGATGTATTGAATTTCAGGGAGGGTGACTTCTGTAAATAATTTTCTGCTCGGCATACTCCGACAGCCTCCTGCTTCTCTACTAGAAGGATCCCGCAGGAACAGATTCAGAATTAGAAAAATAAACTGTAAAACCGATTGTTAGAATGCCTTAAGCAAGCTTAGTTTGAGACAAACTACAAAGTAATTGATGCATCAGCAACTTGCATACCGGTGACATTTAGAAAGAAATAAAGATGCTAACGAACATATCGTCTAACATTAAAAGTTAAGCTAAAAATGTAAACTATGCATAGTAATAATCGGCTACATCGTTTTTTCATCAATTCCGGTTTATTTGCCACTTGCGCATGTAATATCTGATTTAAGTGCTCAAATAAAATTTAACCTTTTTGTAGGTTGCGTAGAATCGTCTGAAATTAACTCGTCTAAGTTTTAAATGACGGTCAAATTATCAGAATAATCACGCTGAACATTATCATTCCAAACGCGCACAAGTGTGCAAGATGTCATAATTTAGGAGGCGGTGATATGTTAAAAGACACATCTGCTCCGCACATTTGACTTCCTGGGCACGGGTCAGAATTTCTCCATTTCCTTTCTGGCAAGAACGACGACATTCTACTAACGTATTTTGAGATGGCATTTTGGTCTAAATTATTGGTGAATTATTTCTGTTAAATAATATGAGTCTCACAGTTGGGTCACCCGTAAGGTCACCTTAGAGTTTGCATCCCAAGGGTTCCGCACTGCATATTGATCTTAAGTTGTCGTTAGGTATTAAAATTGAATAAATCATAGATTCATACTCCAATTACTAAACAGTTAACGCCTACATCCTTGTAACCGTGCAAATCTCACGTTTTTCATTGCCTCCAAACAGCAGGACACCGAAAGCTTTAAAACAAAACCACTCATTTGAAAAGGAATCCATTCAACTTTTACTTTCATTTCTGGCAAATCAATTACGGCTAAAGGGGACTGAGTTGGTTTTACATCTCCTAGAAACGTTCGTCGTTGGTAGAATATTATTATAAGGGTGTTAATAGCTCAAAAAATTTCCAAGTAGTGACCTGAGTAACACCTGTTCGAAAGATAGAACCGCTAACTTAGCGAGGTAACCTGTTTCGCCAAGATATGTGACCGCCTAATTCGATTTAAAAAGAGATTTACATTGAGAAACTACACTCAACGTCAGCTCAGCTATGTATAAGAAATCCAAAAGCTTGTAAGCCCAAGTTTGCAACACTAAAGGACATCGGTTAACGTGTTTTAAAAAATAAATACAGGTCGTAACGAGGTTTTATTGTAATTCTGCAATTCTTTTCGAAATTCTAAATTCACCTGCTCAACATCGGCACTCATGGACGTTGAAGTGTTTTCGCATTTAGCGGGATTATCACTAGTTTGACCCGCATCGGATTCTACTTCCATATAAGTTGTAACCGTTTGGCTTCAACAAACCACAGCCGAACTCAAAAGTCCACTAGATTATTCGGTCACGCAGAATGCCTTTACTGAAGTTCGTGACCTTTTCATCCACACAATTTAAATCTTTTACGATAGGACGTGACCTCTTATTTTTCGGTATTTCGAAGTCACTGCGAGTCCATTTCCATTTAGATTTTGTCCCATATTTAACATGTTGGAGTTTATTTTGATTTGATCTATTGATTGGGTCCGGTGTTCTTTATTGTCCTTAGGACAATTTATATGAATTTATCATGTTTTGAAACCGCAATTTTAAGACGTGTAATGGATAATGTTTAGGTTTGAATATACAAGTGAGTGAGTTTATGTAACAGCTGTGTCTTACAGGTGCACAAAAAATAAATCTTTCAAAGAACACGCGATATATTTATTGTTCGCGTTAAGAATGCAGAGAAGAATAGTGCGTTGTCATCCATTGCAAACAAATGCAACTGGTTGCTTACTCCACTCACTGATTTTACTACATGGTTGTGGGTGCATTCAAAATAAACTTTTTAAAACTATACTCTAGTAGGTCTTAAACAAACGGTTTTGCGTCTGGTATTTCCATTACACCGCCATAATAATTAAATCTAATACAAGTCTGTGTGAGAGGACAAGTCCATGTCGCTCACCTTTCTTGTGTGATATTTTTTCCGTAATATTAAGTCTTCCCCTTTTCATCGTTTTTAAACTTTCATTTGATATGTTTAAGTGACTTAAATAAAATTATGTGAAACGCTACGGTGAATGTTTTCAGTAGTAGCAGTAGTAACGCCAGTTTTATTACCTATCCAGTGTCCAGGATGTGTAGCTATAGAGCACGTTCATATTCTAGCAAAAATGTAACAATGATTCCAATATATCCAATTCAGAAAGTTTGTGATCATTTTTATTAGTCTGTCAAGTTGATCATGGCATTAACCAACCGGTTCAACAAATGAGTATTTCGTAAAGGAATGGTGGTAAACATTTTTCCACCGTCTTAGGAATCTTCCGGACCCAGGCAAATCGTAAAAATTAATTTAATTGGATAATTCATACGGGATGATATATCTCGAAAACAAAATGTACATAATTAAGCCGTTCCACAGTCCTTGTTCTGTCGTATGTTCTATCGAAGGAGAGCATCCCACAAATTAATAAAACAAAATATTCGCTTTTGCCGTTCGAGCAAAAATAGATGTCCTGTCTCTTATCTCTAAAAAGTTCTAGCATTTCAACGTCTGAGGTTTGTTTCCAACGTACTTCAGACTTCTACTTCAGACGCGAAGAAACAATACTCCAGAAGAACTAATTTTTTTGCTCTCCACACGTCTGTCTCGTTGACCCAAGAATGGCGATGCAATTTTGAAACAATTTTAGCGATGACAATTATACAATGAGTCAAACGAGGCATAGCATGTCTTACAGAAAGGAAACACGATGAAACGGATATAGAAATGAATGGTAAAATTTTAATTGTTAATTTTACTGCTGTCGTTGGACTCATTTAATTGTCTTCACACCAGGGTGAAATGACCATCATCGGAATTTCTTATGACTGTAATTTAGTACTTCAAGCCTTAAAAGGCCCACTGTCATAGACTTCTCGGTATGTATGTACACACAGGCAAACCATTTAGTTAAAAACACAGCTGTCATATTTTATATTTTAGTGCATAATGTAATTCACTTCAACAGGAAAGAGAAAACCACTTTATCATCGAGATATTTAGTTCCGACAGCACTGCATCGAGGAATGAGGAAACTCTAAAGCTGACATCACCTGTAAATCAAAATATGCATGCCAGAGATGGGATGATGCCAAAAATAGTTTTCAAAGTGAAATGTGGCTTCTCCAAGTTTAAGCTACACCAGAGTTACCCGATTTGTGGTCTCAAACTCTTCATACCCCTCCATAATTTTTTCGAGTTTGAATAAATAAAATGCTATCTGCAGCTTTGCAGAATGAAAAGAATTCTACTCTGAGTTAGTCCGTAAATTGTCGGTCGAATTATCAGGGAACAACAGCTGTACAGAACCAGACTGTATGTATTACGCTGCCTTCTGGAAAATGTGTGTCAAAGTCTACTCGAATTTCAATTACAATTCGAAAATTGACTTAATTCATTTTCGTCAAGAATAAAATATTGACAATTTCTTAGCAGTCCATCCCACAGTTAGAGCAATAGTTTCGGTAGTCACAACATGTTAAATTTCATCCCGCAGTACTATAAGCTCTAACTCTAACCTTAGTTTCCAGCTGAAGACTTTCTCCGGTGAAAGTTATCAAATGTCATACATTTAAACATTTGCGGAATAGAAACTCACTGTCAAACACCGCAAACTTTGCCCAGTCACTAAGTCACTTGTTTCGTGCACCACGCAAGTGAATTTTTTCCACACTTGAACTTAAATCCTCGGCCTTAATATTCCTGTTCACACAGCACAGAGAAAACAATAATTTTCTTTAGTGGTTTCCTTTGCAAATACTACACTTGTACAAAGTGCGTAATACTCAACTATTATCCTGAACATGAACACTGATTGCATGCCGACACTATCGGGGAATGATGGGATAAATGAACTCTCACTACAACAATGGACAATGCAATGCAATTCTTCATGCCACACTTACAGTCTGTCTGCACCCAAAAAACATAAGATTTTATTGCTTTGAAATTGTTATTTTGATGAGAACGTGAGTGTTCGGTACAATACAAGTTCAAAACCGATTCGTCCGTCCACATTGAAAGCGAAAGACTCACTGAAACATAGTAAGTTGAATGAAAACCCTTTACTCTAGTTGAAATACAACAGACGTCTGTCTGGTCGTGTAGCCTTACGGCTATCTCCCAAAAGTTTTACTATTCATGGATGGGACAAGCAAAAAATATCTAACAAAATTCTTAACAATCGAATCGAACGCGTGATGTTCTTAAGATTGTCTGTTTCTTCCTAAGGGAATGCTAAGTATTTGGTAATGTTTTGATTTGTGAACAGACCAAAACGAATCTCAAGATCTGCATAACGGATGAGATAATCTTTTGTTGCGTATTGCTTTTAAGTTGTAGTTCGAATTGAATAATTATCCCTTGTGTGAACAAAAATTAAAAATATAATTCGTAATATGCGACAAATGTTACACTTCCCCGATCAGAATTTATAAAGTTTAAAATTATAATGTAAAATGAACACAAGGTGATGGTGCCACATTTCAAAACGAATTTATTGAAATTGATTGTAGCGCTAGCCGGATTTGCTACTAAGTTGTAGCCACTTTGTCGCATTTTTAACATATTAGTAAGGTTTTCCCGGCCAATATTTTCCCTACTACTGCACCAGGGGTTTCCCTAGGTTCAGTGTAACGACAGCACATTCTCCACTACACCGAAGTTAGAGCATTCTTTATTGCGAAAGTGAATTACGAAAACATCCTACAAGTGAATTAATACGAAGGTAATAAGTGATAGAAACGTGCACTCACGCAATATTAATTGAAAGTCATTAGATTTACATGAATTTTATAAAGATCATTTACTGAACGAGGGAATTAATTGGAAAGTTAGCAGAATAGACAATTGCAAATAACTAAAAATCGTTAAAACTTTCAAATAAATAATATACGATTCTAATCATCTAACTTATTTTTCGATTTAGCACGTGTTATCAAAGAATATATTTAATGAACCTATTAACCCATTTAAGACTTGAGTCAAAGTTATTGCATTTCCGTAATAATAAAGTTCATCAATGAAAACAATCGTTAGTTAAATACTCGAACTCATTGAACTCTCATGAATTTTGCAATATCACACAGCTTGATTAGTGAAAGATTCTTGCATGTTTGCAAACCTCACTACAGACCTCACTACAGATCGGCACAATCCAATAAAATTTTACTAACTGCTAACGCCCGTGATGGCATGGAAGTGCTAGTAATAAATCATAAGACTGTTAATGTCAAGACTGAGAGGTTCCTCTTAACATCGTACAATCTTCGAAAGGATTTCTGTTTAAGTAATTGCCGTAACTGTACGTACTCTTATCGAATATACTGACTTTTACAAATTCCAAATTTCCATTCTATCCCAAAATGAATGATCAAAATCATTCATGTGATTTTATCACAACATTAAGTCTAATCTATAATTAAATAGACAAGTGATGTCGAAACATCATCATCCGATAGCTCTGAAACCAGTCGAATGAAGCAGGCAATCTCATTTTCAACTGTGTGAAAGTATGAATCTAAATCAATTACTGGACGATGCACCTAACATATTCTTGTCAAACTCTCCGGGACATTTAACTGTATTCTGTAATGAGTTAATGCTTAAATATTATTCGCGATGTTAACTTCAAATAGTATTTGGTCCTCGTCGTGTGTTGCGGAATTGATTATATCGACTTCCCTCGGTGGTCCACTCTCTCCGCTGATTCCTTGGCTGCAAGTCATTCACAATTACAATCACAACAAATAATCGTGCAGAAATCGTGTTCGCCTAAAATTAATACATCTCGGAAAACAATTCCCACATAACTTTTTATGCAAATCAGAAATACAATCTGAACAATTCCAGCTGTTCGTAACATTTTAATTATAATTTACAAAATATATAGAAACTCGTGTGAAAGTGTGACGACTGTGTCACTGCAAGATTCGAAACTTGAGTACATGTTTATGTATATTCAGTACTGGTCACCGTTTTCTTGCCGTAGTTGATTAAGTATTAATATTTGTGCTAATTGTGGTAATTTATAATATTGTATTATTTTCTTCTTTTTTCTATTATATTAGCAACAAATCCAAAAGTTGTTGTACCGTGTTCGATCCATTGAATAAAATTAATCGAGTATCGGTAACTTAAACTTTTAAGCTAGCAATTGTGTACAACTCTTAACATGTAACACTCATTAAGAATCTAAGTTAAAAATACTTCAAGTACAAAATGTTATTTATGTAAACACTGAAGCTTTTAATTTAAATTGTTCACGATTAGCCGCACTAATGAATAATTTTTAGGCGAAACTTTTTCCGCCCAAACCCGCCGGAGCAACTTTGTAAACCAAATCCAAAATTATTTAGAGCAAAGACTTTTTTCTCAACAACGGACAGACTTTTTGCAGTTGGACCAATTCGGATTTCATAAAACCATCGATAATTTATTAAAGAATGAGGAAGACCGAAGAGAGAGAAAAAAAAACATCGTTCAGTTCAAAAAAAATATGTGCACATTTGCATTTCTGTCTTCTAATTGCGTAGCGCACTTGTCTGGAAATGCATTCGCATATAAATATTGTGGTGCATGCATGTTTACATTGAATCTGATCCTGAATTGAAGAGAATATTTCAGTATAATTTAGTATCTTATGTGGGCAATATGTGTTTAAGGAAACGTTGACCAACAAGCTCACATGTTTTTGACCTGAGCAGCTCAACTTTTCTTGGCCTCTATTTTGTCCAACATTTCCACTTGTCATTTTTAAGATTACTTCCAACGATCCCGGACTGACACTCCTTCAGTGTCACTGGCCAATTCCTGAAGTGTCACAGAAAATTTCAAAAATACTGGACAAACATTAGAGACAGGAATTTTCAATCAAAGGGACAGGAAAACAGAGGTAACTCCACACTGTAATAGAAAGAAAAGAACTCTAGAAAATCTTTCTTCAATGGAACATATTGGCATTAGAAGTCTCTGGAGTCTTCAGTTACACAAGGTCTGGTGAAAGTATAGCGTTGGACTCTAGTGAAAGTCTGTAAAGTTTGAACATCGCACTTGCCATGAATTAATCATTACTCGAGCATGCGAGCAAACCAATTGAAACTTGACCGTCCTGTTATCTGTCTGAGAGTTACAAGTACAACTTGCAATTCTAACCGTTAGGCCGGATTTCTGTTAAACTTTCACATATTACGTAAGTTAACAGTTGTAAGTGTTTCTACAGAGAGCCTTTTTCTTTCGCAAAATGATTTTTCGTCTAGTATTGAGGTGAGTACTTTCGATAAAAACTTTCAGAAAACTTTCATTTGTCATGTTATTTAGCGACTTGACGGCGAATTAACTTTTTCAGTTCACTACGGTGGTGGCGAAAAAGACGTCTAATTAATTTGTCCTACAAAGTTGAAGACAATACTGAAAAATTCCCAAACTCATTTTTATAAATGCTATGCCATTTACATCCACAGGTTTGACTATTTTATCAAGATCATGATCATAATACACAATTGATAAGGTCATACACAGAGTACTTAATTATTTACACAACTAAATTCCCCGAGGGTGCTCGGATATCAGGACATATTCCCTTTTTAGGCCACAGAAGATAGATTGCAATCAACGACAAGGAGTATTTTATTTTATTAAATGCTTTGACCCTTTCACTCAACCTGTAATGCCGTTGGCGGTTCAAATTGGGTTGCTATTTAATTATACATGTTATTACGAACATTATTTTGACATTTATCCACAAGTTTGATAGAAACAAGGGAGAAAACAAATACAAATTAAAGGAAGATCTAATATTTTGACAGAAATCGCGTGTTCTTATTTTATTGCTTCTGGCTTATCACAAATGTTTTCACTTGTTCTTGACAGCACTTAGAGATGCGTGCGTCCGTGTTCATGCACATATGTACACAAAAATGAACTTGCTGCCTCTGAATTAGAATAATGTGTTCATGTACATGTCAAATGTGTAATTATACGTTTTGCGATGAAATCTGCGTTCAATTGATTAGTGAAAGCCCATAGACTTCACAATAAAACGTAATGCTTCTGATTTGGATGCAAAACGTTTTTGAATCCTGAGGGAGTTAATCGGGAATCATAATTCTTCCTTTAACTACGAGATAATCTAACCGCAACAGTGATAAAAAATCAGGATGGTTATACCTTAGTTGCAGAATTCGACTGAGGAAATTTAACACTTAAAAAATAATACTTGGTCAATTATTGAAAGACCATGAAAAAAGTCTGAGCTGTCTCATTTATTCATCTCTTAAAAAGATTGAATTTACTTTCTGTTTTCACCCTATTTCAGTTCTAGAACAATTCACTTTCAATTATTACATGATTCATATTTTATGAAATTTTTTCGTATTTTTAGGAAATAGACGACCTCTCATCCAGAAATAGTTTATTCATCCAGGCCTTCAGACCGAAATACGAGGTCACGCTTGTTTTTGAATTTAATGACTCGTTACTTCAGAATTCAGATTGAATTCGGGTTCTGCTTTGGGCCTTGGCACTTCCTCATAAGCTTACAACAACCTAACTTGATTTGCGCCGGACAAGTCGAGTCGCCTGAATTTAGCCATTTACGTAATCAACATAATCACTTAAATGCTTCAAGTTAATTATCGAGTAATTGACGTGAAATGTGAATCAAGTAATAATGTATCTTATAGTCTGGTTAAAGTAACAAAATATTCTATTATTTCAACACAGCTCCAAAAATTGACATCGTTTCCTGACGGGTTCTTAAAATGGTGGAGCTTATGATTCTGACAACTCACACCGCTTTTTACAGTTAATCTGCTTTTACGATTTTAGGGAGAAGACATTCTACAAATACGTAGTTCCTTTTAAAGGTTTAAGCGTTTAAGCAAACCTGTCAGCCGGAAATTGAAATGTAAACACAGAAAGCACTTTTTCAGGAAATATATTCTTGAACTCTTTTCACTTTGTTAGTCGCCTGCAGGTACATTCCGAGAATAACTTAGAAAATCACCGGGCATGTACACATGCACAGGAAGATCATATTTGACAAAGTCTTCGTTAATCTATTATGTAATTCGTCCTAAGAATGCAAGTAATGGCAGAACTCGCAGAACGGTCACAGAGAACGGTCAACAGGAAATAGAGTGAGAATAAGACCGGGACTATTACTACTCTAATCACTTTACTAATTTTCATAAATTATTTCCAAACATTACATATCTAATTAACTCCAGGTAGTTTGCACTAAATAAAAGTACAATCCGACTTCACTCACTGCTGAGCCTTTCCTTCATCCCAAGTCTTTTCGTTGCTATGGAATTAATGTTTGGAGTTCAAACGATTATGTTCCTCAAAAGTCAAAATTATCTTCTTCAAACAAAATCATTCGTCGACTCACCAATTTGTGAACAAATTCTGAAAGAATTGCCAAAAGTCGACAAAAATTCTATTCACGAATAATATCAACGTATCTGTCTCGAGTGTATTCAAACAGATTCAATACATCCAATAGTTCATCGAAAATGGTAAAAAACCGTGACGGAGCGGACGTCAAAAGGGGAATTCGTTCAAAATATACTGGTGACACAGAATTGCTTAGCTCCTTCAATTTGTTCTACTGCGGTCGACTTATGAACGAGTGTCGATGTGGAGGTTGCGATGGACGCTGTGGCCCTAAGAAAGGCTGCCCTTGTAATTCATGCTTGGAGCTAGTGGGGTTCAAAATGAATTGCGATGGCTATATAGCGAAGGAAGGTCCTACAGGTCAGTGTATTTTGAAGTAATGTCACAATAATCTCAGAATTATTACCTTGTTGTTGGGTTCAGAAAGGTACCTGGTGGAAACCCTGGTATTATAAATCAAAGGGATTTGGACTGAGGGCATACCGATTTGACCTGTAAAGATAACGTTAAAAAATGGATCCCCGGAGTTTGTCTTCTAGTTCATATGTACATACATATCTTCTCCAGTGAATCGATGATCTCCCCCCCCCCCCCTTCGGACCGCAGAAGGTTTCTCCGCAAATCTTTGGGGACACGTTCTACCGGTTACGGGAATTGCTGTGGCCATCTCCTGAAATTGTTTCGGAGGTAAATAAATGACAATTATGTATCGTTGGTTCCTGTAGGTAATTTCTACTGCGGTTGGAGGAAGGGAGGTGAGATAACATGTCCTGAGGCAGGACCTTGCAACGCATGCTCGGAATTGAAAACAAAAGCTACAGGAGAGTTCCAACTGGTTCACGAAATAACTACTGCAGATACTTCGTCGAACTCGTCTGTAATGGAATTATCCTTTGAATCAGAGCCACGGTTGGAAGTTGGTAAAAGAAAAAGTACAAGAAGCTCTTCTCGTCAAAAAGAGTTGAAAAAAGCGAGGAAACCACAGGAAGGTCAGGCAGTGCCGAAAGTAGGGAGTAACCGCGGTAAAAGAGGGTCCAATCCTGTGTCAAATATTCCCGGTCCATCATCTGCCATGAAGTCAATCCTTGAACAACAAGACCAGGTTCAGGAACC
>JAQFYE010003693.1:0-14717 GCA_034694305.1 Protaphorura glebata
AACGAGTGGACCGGACAGCACAAAAGCAGAAGGAAACTCTTTGGAATGGACGGTTGTAAGTAGGTAACTGTAGATTTTGATCTGTCTGTCCATCTGAACATACACAAACTCCTCTTTCTCTCCCTGTAAGTTGAACCGGAATCAAAGACCCTTATCCTTTTTAGACCCAAAGGCCACGCACTCCAAAAAAGTGCATGCTAGAAGGAAAATGGCCAAAACCAACCACACACTTTAACTCGTGTAATGTGCCCACTCACAATCCTTGTCTAGTCAAATCCAAAACCGATCGACAATCCATTCATGCATTACTGTTACTTCACCATGTATTTACGTACGTACAGGGGTTTATATTCTGATTCAAAACCACTCCGAGACAGATTTAAATATATCATCATGTACGATTAGGGAGTAACGTATGTCTTGCTCTCACTCCCTCTCAAGCAGTCGAACATTGCCAGAGAAATGAAGATATAAATTTCGAAGAGAATCCTTGCAAATTCGAGGAAATTCTTATTCTCTTTTGTCCACTCCACTCTGTCTGTATTGCTTCACTTAAATACCCTAACAAAAGAAATCTTCCATCACTTCCGTTAGTAAAACTTAATGGATACTGACTTTCGTCGGTTTACCGCTCAGAATTACGTAGATAATTATTTAAATATGCTTTGTATTTTTATTAAACTACTTGGCTTGTGACAAAATAGAAATTTCGTTCTTTCTACAATTTCTTCTGAACTGTACAATTCAACTATGTATCCACTATACTATTTAATCCATTAAAATTGGTTTCAACACGTGCTGAATGAGGTATTTCGAGTTAGTCGTTACATTCCGGGGCACCTTTGTGAGGGGGATGACTCCACGACCCGTCATAGCACCGACAACCATGAATCGGTTCTTGAAATTCACTTTTTCCTTGTTTTTTACGGTACGTCGATTGGAATTATCCTCCACAGCGGGGAGTGGGAGCCCGATATGTTTGTGATTTCGACGAATACCGACAGAGTTGAGTATGTTAGTTACTGTGCTGCGAGATACCGTAATTCTGTAGTTTTTCATCTCATTGACAAAACTGTATTTCTGTGAAACAGTCGTTGGAAAGTTCTAGAATCCCTCAAATCCACTTCAACATCTAATTACTTCGACATTTTGAAATTTTTTGAAAATTACAATTTTTTTTCATGAAGAATAATATCAGGGCTGTATATGTTCCAAATTTCAAGTATTTAGCGTGGACGGTTAAGAAAGGAGAACAATTGAAAACTGGCAAAATGAAAAAGAAGACACTTTCAGTATTGCAGTTACAGGTTCCGGTATGAACTCATGCATGATATCAACTAGTAGATCAAGATCTAGTAGATACTCTGGTATTGCATTTGTCATATTCTTTGTACTTGTGATTAAATTACTTTACCCTGTGGTAAGAGTTACTACAACTGATTATTTTCAAATATTTGTTTCCAATTTGTAAATCTTATTGCGTTTGGATTACATTCCCAATGTAATTGAGCCGGGTCTAGACACCTTGTGCCTTGTTGGGTCGTGATTGTTATTCGACTTGAAACTCAAATGGATTAAACTTGAGTCATCTTCATTTCCTTTGGTCTAGGTTGCGTGAGCAAAGAGGAAAGAAAAACTTTCCAATCAGTAATGACGTGTTCAGTGTAGATAAGCAAGTTCTTAGTGAAAGTCACGGGTTTTTCGGTGGAGCATCACCACCGCGGTTAGTCCGGTCCGTCTGAGTGCCTCAGAAAAATGTTTTAGTATAAAAAGGAAAGATTCGACTCGCACTCATTCCACACTTTCCCTGGTAGTATTTCGGTTCGGTTCGTGTTCTTGATCCCCACTTGTGCTGCTTGTACTCTTGAGCATGCATGTCTTCTTCTCCAAGTACTATAGGTAACTCTATAACACACTACTCTGTACTTGTATTAGTCTGTGAAAGAAATCGATTCATGTTAGGGCTTGTGAAAGAAAGTAGAAGATACCGTGTGCCATGTAAATGGGAATGTAACGTGTGTAGCCCAGCATTTTTGTTGGAAAGGCCTAGGGATCCACTTGGGTTTACTAAACTGCTTGACACCAATTGATCCGAGGAATTCGCTTTGCTTTGAGGCATTGCGTGTGTGCTCGTACCCTGGTCCTACACCCAGGAAGCAACACAAATTCAATAAATGCAATATGTCATGTATGTGAAGATATTTTCACGTGTGTGTGTGTAACCCTGGTAGTAAATTCGACCCAAATCTAGATCTATGTAGTAGTTCTTTGCACTTTACGGGATATGTCGCTGGGATATATGAGTAGCAACGCCGTAGCGGGGAAGTGTATTACAGACAATGACGTAAATGTCAGACATATCATAAAATACAGCCGTAAAGATATTATCACTGAATTATGGTGGCAATAACTTAGCCCCGAAAAACACAAAGTCTTCCTCGTATATCTTAATTCACTAATTTGAGAGAAAGTCTACTTGCACATATGACGACAATCAACGTTCTTTTATGCCTCGACGATTTTATTTTGATTATTTCGCATTCCAGTACACCGGTTGCAGTAAGTCTTAAACATGATAATCATAACTCCTAACCGTTATATGACAGTCGTGAACATCTTGACCATGATAAATGTAATTAGTTCAGAATAATTTGATATATCTATGGCAAAGTTGTCTTTTAAACCTTATTTAAACTTTGAGTCCACTCATTCTTGACCTAGGACATTACTAGACCGGTTTAGACCTATCAATTAATTTTTCTAAAAATATTCTTGTTCTTCGCTGCAACCTGAGAAACAGAAGAAGGTATGGCATATTATTCTATCTTTGTGGTAAATCTCTGAATATATCATCAAATCACTGAATTCGAAAACACGCCTTGAGTAATTTAAATACTTATTCTTGAACAGGCATATAGTTAAAGTGTGGTACGACATCCATGTATATGTCTCCTAGGTGCGAAAAATATCCGTCTGATAATCTATATCTGTCTTCGAAGCAGCGGTTCCTCTCGCAGACAAATTTGTTAATTTCCTCCTTCTTAGAGCCAATTAAAGTCACAAATGCCAGAATACAGAGTAATGAGACAGTAAAATTTCCAATTGTTCCAACGATTTGAAATTCCTCAATTTCTTCGAGAAGGAATTTCATGCATCCCTTTAATTGAGAAAAGCGAGGAATGTTAGCAACCGCATGAATATAATCTAATCTGCATTACCTGTTTGAAAGTGATGTCCTTCAATCTGGTTTCATTTAGTTCAAAAACGGATTCGCCACAAGTCTGATTCACTTTTGACACAGTACAGCAAGATGCTGGAACTTTGTACCTATGGTGTAGTACTTTTGCACTCCCTATTCCTCGAGTTAATTTTGTGTTATTCAATCTACCGTTCTTGTCAAAATCTTTGTAGTTTTTAATTCCACAGCAGTTGCTCTGAAAAATTCCACAAACGAAATTCCGTGAACTAACTGTTCTTATTTATCTGTTCTTTGATCTTTCATTACTTTGATGTGAATGTCTATAACACAAGGAAACATTTGTTTACTTGGACAGCCAAGTTCTAGATTTAATCAAGAAGTTTGAACAAAATTTGTAGTCAGGAGACCCCACAAATGAGAAAAGCCAAAAATAACAACAAACGGCTAACATACATATAGAGCAGGAGAAGAAAACCCGGTTTCCTTATCCATTATAGAGATGGAAATTCCCCTGCCCTCCGTGTTAGCCGTCTGTTGTTATTTTTTTTATTAGCGAGAGATATCTCATTTTCGACGATTTCTGTTTTTTTTTCCGCGGAACGGAGTCTCCTGTCCTGACTACAAATTTTGTTTAAACGCCTTGGATTTAATTAGAATTCCCAAGCGGCCGTCTGCATTTTTGTTCATACCATCACTGTTTCCTCTGAATATTGCAAAGATTATCACCCAAAAGCTCTCCACTGGACAACCAAAAAATTAGTTCCCATAGTTGGTAGTCCAAAGGAGCATTCAATGAATCTCAAATCATTAGTCGTTCCGCCCACCTCGAGGCCAAACTTATTAATTTGCATATTACTACATTATTCCTCACCACTCTCTGAATATTATTCAACCATGGTGGTATCTCAAAGCCGTCAACGGTTTGGTAATGGATTTTTCCAACACCACGTGTCTCTTGAAGCGAAGTAAAGAAATCTTCATGCGTGACTTGAACCCCGACATAAATGGCAAAGGTTGTTAAGCCAAAAATGAAAAAGGCTGCGGTAGCAATGAGGAGAAGAAGGGTGACCTAAAAATAAAATTGACTCAAGCAAATAGGATTTTTGATTTTACTTCTAACCACTAATGCAGACAGGTTTTAGCGGAGGCCTTAAAAATGATCAAGCTGAGAAACGGACCATGTACGATTGTAAAACTAACTTTTCGATATCTGTTGATATTTTTTGCCTCAGTGAAGACTGTTTGATAGGCTAGGCATGATAAGATCAAAGTGAATCCACCAAAAAGGACTATGACCAGACTGATCCAATGTTGAGCAGAATATGGTTTCAGGGAAGGAATTCTGTTGGTCATCTCCAAGGCAAACCACATGCTAAAGTAAGTTGTTTCCAGGAAACTGGCAAGCTGTACAGCAGAAAAAGTTTAAGTGCTTGGTTTGTTGAAAATAGACGGGGAAAGCAAGTTATTTGATTATTCTATATATTGGATCACTTTCACTACTTGCAAAGTAAACTGGCTACGTAGTTCAAGATGCTGTTTGAATATGATTGGACCGAAATACTTGAATATCATATAATAGTACGGTATTGCTCGTGACGTACAGTCATGACCAAAAGAATCGCTTGTCGGAGACTTGGGCGACAGGATCTTGGAAAGCCACATTTACAAAATTTTAATGACATTGCATTGCCTGGTGCTTGGAAAGTTAATACAGAGACGTTTATCCGTTTAACTCGGCTGTTTGTCCTGCTAAATGTTTCAATATTCAACTTGAACTGAATTTTCTTTCTCAAACTAACAATGCAAACACTTTTCGTTAAGGGCTAAAAATAGAAATTAATTGTTGAACCAAAATTGTACAACTTGTGCTAACATAGAACTCTTTGTTGATTCACCGACATAAACAAGTATTTGTCCTAGTAATCATAGCAGAATATGGGAACTTTGAAAGTAAAAAGTAATATGTTAGACATTTCCGGTACCCTCCCAAACCCTCCCAAAATTCTGTCGAATACGAGAGTTCAAAAGTCGATCTGCTACTCCTGCTATATGGAAGGTTTTTACAATTTCGAGTTTAAGTCTGCACATGATTTAAAGCAACTGAGAAGTGTAAGTATCACATGTTTAGTCAAATTCAAACTCCATTCTTTTTTCATCTTCCTACCAACATTGTAATTACGACTATTTGACTGAGATGCAAGCAAAAGCAACTTGAAAGTACATACCTATGTTGTTTATTTTAGGAAATGATAGTAAGCACATTTTCGTACGAAAGCCGAAGGGTTATCATTTTACAATATAAATCTCTTCACTATACAAAATCATCAAATCTAAAAGTTTGTAAAATACCTCGGGTGAGATTCGGGCTTATAACACTAGGTAATGAATACACTTACCACACTTACCAGCTAATGATGTTGTATATGTCAAACATTTTACTCGGATTAATGTCTATCCAGTAAGTACAATATTGAGTAACGGATTCAGGAAAATGGACACTTGTTTTGGCTTCACTAAAAGCTTAAGCTTAAGGAGACGTATCAATTACAAATGAAGACATTTCTGAAAAAGTAAACCCGAAGTCAAATAAACCGCGCAAGCGCTATCTAAGAATGTGAATCGCTCTAAGAGAAGATAGAGAGAGAAAGAGAGAAGGGAAATTCGAAAGAGAGTAGAGAAGATGAGAGACTGGAGAAAGAAGAGCGAGAGAAGAGATATAGAAAATAGTTTAAAAAAAGTGTGAGAAAAGAGAGAAAGAGAATAGCATGAGGGAAGAGAGAGAAAGAGGAGGGCGGACTGAGTTAGACCATTTTGGTTAATTTTTAGACTCTGGTTTCTGTTATGTCAAATGGCACTAGCTCCTACTTTCGTAGCCATTCGTGTCGATTGGACAACAGAAATAGAATTTCTAAGTTAATCCTACCAACTCGGCATTTGGTTGCAGTCGTATGACATGAATCCGAGCTAAAATCTAGAATTTTGTCTGTTCTGTTTGTGATTAAAATTGTAGAATGATCTGTCGGACCAAATTTTGTAAGTCATGAAATATCCGTGGTTTCTGATATTATTATGAACCGGATCTTTATTAACTCTGGCCATTAAGTGAAATCAGGGTAGCAAAGTATCCGTCGACTGGTCGACATACTACGCAATGGAATACTGACATTGTAGATTGGAGTGACATGTGTTGCGTAAGCAAGACATTATGTGAATGTGTTGTCTGTCTGTCCGTCTGTCCGTCTGTCCGTCCGTCCGTCCACACTTTTCATGCAGTAAACGTTGACGGATTTCGACGAAATTTTCAGGGTAGGCACACAAGGTCACAAGACACAGCAAGTGTTAATTTGACCTCGCCAGGTGACCTTTAACCCGAGGTCACCAGAGGTCACATGCAGCAAATGTTGACGGATTTCAACAAAATTTACAGGGTAGCCTAACGGGGTCACGAGAATCACCAAGTATTAATATGACCTCGCCAGGTGACCTCTGAGGTCTCCAGAGGTCGCATGCAGTAAATGTAGACGGATTTCAACGAAATCTGCAGGGTTGGTACACGGGGTCACGAGAATCACCAAGTAATAATATGACCTCGCCAGGTGACCTCTGAGGTCACCTGAGATCATGTGTAGTAAATGTTGACGGATTTTAACGAAATATACAGGGTATGTACACAAGCTCACAATGATTACCAAGTTTTAATATGACCTCGCCATGTGACCTCTGGCCCAGGTCACCAAAGGTCAAATTTTCAAAGTTGCGCAGAATGATCTGAAACGAGCGAAAATGCAATAAAAAGTGGCTGTCAGAGGTTGACCTCGACTCAGGTCACCATCCAGCTATCCAGCTATCTAGCTGTCTAAATCCAGCTATCTAGCTGTCTAAATCCAGCTATCTAGCTGTCTAGCAATCTAGCTGCATAGCAATCTAGCTACGCGCAGTATCTATGTCATGATTCGCAACACATATCTACTCGTTCCTTACGACCGTTTATTTATATGGCGCTGTGAATTGACCGGCCTTCAATAAGAAGTTTTCTGAACCGGATGTCACCATGAAGCATAGAAATCACAGGGAAGAAAGTTTATTCCATTGCTGTGCAATATCCTGTTGAAAAGTTGGTTTAGACATTTTATGCACTGGAGCACTGGTACTTACGGTTGCCACGGTATTTTTTTCAGTGAGGTTTTACAAACAATCAACAAATCCTAAAACCAAAAAACCAAAGCTAGTTTCTCATTGTAGAATCTATATTGCTTCACACTATGATGATTAAGATAGCGCTCCACGTCGAACGGATTTAAATAACACAGTACCACTCAAAATAACTTGACAACGCTTCCTCTATTGGTAGCGACATGCCACCCTAACAAACAAAAGTGAGTTTGTTATTCCAAAAGTTTATTCCATTGCTGTGCAATATCCTGTTGAAAAGTTGGTTTAGACATTTTATGCACTGGAGCACTGGTACTTACGGTTGCCACGGTATTTTTTTCAGTGAGGTTTTACAAACAATCAACAAATCCTAAAACCAAAAAACCAAAGCTAGTTTCTCATTGTAGAATCTATATTGCTTCACACTATGATGATTAAGATAGCGCTCCACGTCGAACGGATTTAAATAACACAGTACCACTCAAAATAACTTGACAACGCTTCCTCTATTGGTAGCGACATGCCACCCTAACAAACAAAAGTGAGTTTGTTATTCCAAAACAGGTGCTGTAGCACCAGTTGATGACGTCATCGGTCAGTCGAAACTCGAAACTCTACGCCTCTACTACGCTAATACCTTCAGGTTGCTGCGGGAATAGTCCCACTTTTTTGGGACTCAAATTCCATAAAATTATCCCCAATTGTTTTAGTTTGTGAAATATGTCGTTACCTTTAGAGGACATTGTCAAAATATTTTGGTGCCCCTGATAGTAATTCGATTTTGGTGGCTAGCGAACTTGACTGGAGCTATGGCCCAAGGGTCATGTATATGTTCGAAGTCGATCAGAGAAGAATTGCGGCAGCTAGAGTGCTGACAGACAGACGGACACAGTACCAAGATCATGATGTCGATCTAAGTACGTTACAATCCACACAATAATGTCAGGGAAATGGAAATCTGAGCCTACGGTTAAAATAAAGTTCACCTACTATAACCGATACCGGAAGGCAATTAGACTGATGTTGCGTGTTCTGCTAATACTTGGAGGATACAATGATCGATAAAACTTCACGTGTAGTTGACTTACAGCAATCAACTACATGTGAAAGCTTCTGTAGTTTATATTTGGATAATAGTAAAAACTTACTCCAGTTGGAAAGTAGAAACCAGAATGCTCTGAGACATAATTAAGAACCCTCACCAAGATCCTACTCTCGGCTTGAGTGTACAATTATTCTTCCATATAATTTGTAAAGAACGGGAGTTCACATATGGTACAACTCAACTAACTCACTAGAGGGTACATGTGAAAAGAATTCAATATTTTTGGTTTGTTCGTCTGGTTTTGATGTTTCTACTACGATCATTTCAGAATTTTGTATTAGGACTGTATATGAATTAATCAAAATATTAAACAAATTCGGACTCTCGATTCTAAACTATGTGGACAACATAGTATCCATTTTATATGGAAATAACATTCTTTCAAAGGTACCTACTAAGAACTCTCACTCGTATTTCTAAGTAAATGACTATAAATTTACACAAGAAACACATTGGCGTAAAATTAGGCTGAGGCCTCTCTTCCTCTTCTGTTGCCATAATATTCGAATTGTAGACTACAATGTCACATAATATCCATACTTTTATCTTCCGATACGCGAGAAGTTGGTACGTATTTACTACAAGCCTGCTCCAACCGGATGGGAAGTAGCAACAGTTTTACGTAAATTGAAGAATTATAATGAAATAGGCTGAGTTCATGTAGTAGGAATACAGACACGATTTAATACTTTGAATGCAATATAAACAAAAGCTTTTCCGCACTTGGGAGAAAGTTAACAAGTTCCACAAAATCCCTTTTTCATTCCTGAAACGATCCAATTAGCCATTCTACTTTAAGGAAGGACATACAATATAAATTTGAGATGGTAAATAGAGATTTACCGTAAATGTGAGCTTAAGTATTGCGACTGAATGGGGCAAAAAAAATTGATTAAATCGAAAGACACTTTTTGAGGTGTCTAATATTCATGCATCTCAATTTGCACAAATTACACGACATGGTGTACATGTCGTGGATAGGGAATTCGTATTTTTAACGAGGCGGTGTATTGTATAGGAAATAGCTGGAGGGTGAGCGTCTGTGGACGTACTGGAACGCGAAAAGCATAATAATAATCAAACGCATTTAACCAAAAGTAAAGCTATAATATTATTAGTATGTCAGTGAAAGCTTTCCTCCGTACGCAAAGCTTGGACAGACTCACAGGAGGAGCACAGGGAAAGCATTAGACTTCAATTATGTCCTAATGTAGTCTATTATACGAGGCCATGCGTTGACACAAATAGTCTTGAGCCGGGATTTATGTGAGCATCCCTTTTGTTACGGAATGTAACAAGGAGAGAATATAAAGCAATGTAATGATAAACTTAAGTGCATTATATGCATGCATACAGCATAGACCATGCATCCATGTTTGGGCATACAAGTGAGAGTAGGAGTTGAGTTCCGGAATTACCACGGAGATTAGGTCGAGTGAAAGGAAGATGACTCTATCGTCATCGTCACTGAATGCAACGTGTCTGTGTACACAGTAGAACAACATAGGAACATAAAACGAAGAAACGTCCAAGTCTTCTGCCTCGGTTCCTGTTTTCTCCCAAGAGGTGTGAGAATCCTAATGCCAGCCAACCTTTCCCCCAGTCATGTCCTTCACTTTCTATATCTTCTTCACCGTCCACATTCATTACTCCAATCTACTATTAATGTAGTAAAGGTTTACCTCCTCAAAACACGTTAGTGCAGTTAATGAATATTGCAAAACTTTCTAGCATTCATTATCAGTCAAGCGGAAGTATCCGAGGAACACGTACGTGTACGTACGTATGATCCTCGATGTGTACACTCTGTTACGTACGTACGTACGTACTACACGTGTATAGAGAAAGTAGAAAGCAGTAGAAAGTAAACCCGTCTCGACCATACGAAGGAAGAAAACTTTATTTTTGAATAAGGAAGGCCTTAGTGAAATGCCTGAATTACGTAGTTATATATGTATATCTCAGCGAGAGTGCAGTAGAGGTGATGCCCGAATTGTATAAAATTGGGTGGAGTATGGTCTGGAGAGTAATGTGGAACTCAGTCGTCTGGTCCTCGTTCCAAATATGGTACCCATGTAGGGCACGATAAACTCTCCTCTCATTTATCCTTTGTTTTATTATTTCTTACAGACTTGCTTTACCCCTTTTAAGCTCCTTTAAGGACAACTTTCCAACAAGATCGTTTCCTCGGTTTATGAGCGTAATGAACGTTCACAAAGAAGGAGCCACAGATTTGGGAGAGGGAAATTTAAATTAGGGTTTCCTGAGATTTTCTCCCTAGTGGAACAAAATTAGTAATTTATTACTAATTTTACGAGGTTCTCTAATTGAGGCTAGATGATTAAACTTTGACTTGATTAACTTGTTAGGAAATGTTTATCCAATAAGGTGGTAACGTAGCTTGGAAATCATTAAATAATTTGCAGAAGTTTTAATCTTCTGAAATGGAAATTCGTACGTCGAGTTTGGTGTCGTCACTCTTTCTTTCGTTAACGTTAGCCTGACAACTCAGAAAGCTAACATAAGAAGATATATACCCTAATAGGGAGATGGAGGCTAAACAAATCAGTCAAATTTTGTAGTCAGGACTCAGGATGTCCCGTAGTGACGAATAATCAAAAAGAACAACTTTTGAACGTCTGGGAAGAAAACCTGGATTTTTTCCCACGGCTATTTTCATATAGACATTTTGGAATTTAACGTTGTCGGGTGGACACCTTCAGTGTTTGCAACAGCCATTGATCTGTAGGTAATGTTGATGTACTATAGACATTGCATTTTTCGAGTTTTTCTGCACTTTTTGGTTTATGCCTCACTACGGGATCTCCTGATTGGATCAATTTGATTGATTTGTTTAGACTCCTTGACGGAGACTATCATGTTGTGTCAACAAACTATCGGAGTTGTCAAGGAATCTTGGAAAAATTTGTAAATACAATTTTACCAGATCATACTTCTTTCAGTTCTTTCTAGTATGGTAAGTTTCTTACAGAGTAAGATTCTAGGGCCTTATACCTTACCTTATGTAGTTGACAATTTTGACAGTGCATGTTCAACAATGCAACTTCTCTGTTTTGAATTTCATACAGAGATCGTACAGAAACATTACCAAGAAAGAATTGAGAAATTATTAATGAAGTCGAAGTCACAATTTTCTAGTAAATTCCCAAGGTTATACTTTTTATCCCTATTATTCGTTTCTCTAGTCTTCACTGGGGGGAAATAACCTTCACGAGTGGGTGTAACGAGTAAAAGAGAAAGCCTTGAACCCATCCTGGTGGCTTGATTAAGCCGAGATACATTTTAAGGTTAACTGAGGAAGACAAAAAAAGAAGTTTGCTGAAACGTAGCATTAAATAGGCCATAAAACCTGCGGAACGTCTGCGAGACAATTTGGTTTTACTTTAAACTTTCTGGAATTCCCGCTGCATGAATTGCCCGTTAAATCCTTGTCTACATTCTAAAAGTACCTTAACCGAAGAGGATGGATATTTTTTACTTCACTTGCTCGGTATCCCTGTTCCACTTCCAGCACTGTATTAGGTTATTTTAGGTTTTAGATTAACAGAACAGTGCAGTGGTATATTCTAGACACGGATGAGAAATGAAAACTCTATCGAGGAAGATGTCTCTTCCTTCAAACCGACCAACCTGACTTTAAGTCTGATAAGTATCAAAGAATTTTCCTGAGTCATGTACAGCGTCATATATTCATAGAAACATTACAGGCATATACGAACAACTCCATGTGTATTCACCATAACTTTATGGATTTTATGGGAAAACTTTCAGGTTTTTGTTTTCTCTTTCCAAGCAGACTCAATGTAGTGTTCGGTAGTTTACTCGAAAGTGAAAACAGGATAAAGTTCAAGTCATTCCCCTCTCTCTCTCTCTTCACTACATTACATACATAGGGTGAGGCGGATAGAGATTGGAGAATACTCAAGTAGATATCTCCGAATGGATTGGTTGAATTTATATTATTATTATGTTTTGTAGGGGGAGGGGGGAGGCGGGGTTAAGTAAAATCCTTTCGAAAACTTCATTTATAAACGACTAAGTTCGGAAAACTAATTTATTGTTTAAAGAATTTTCTTTTGTTAACTCGATGTTCCATCTCATAACTGGTCCGGGATAAAATCGATTGGTTGGAATTTCCTTCTCGGGAGTTTCTCTGTTGATACATAGCTTCACAAAGGCTGTACTAGGTTTCACTTTCAAGGAATCCGAATGTCTCGAGTTCAACTCACTCAGCCCGTATTCTTTCCACTTTTGTAGACCGGGTACCGCTTTCATTTGTTCGTGTATAGTTGAACTTGTAACACAACAAGAAAGTGGAGAGATCTTCACTGAAATTCTTCTATTATATTGCTGTTACTAAAATGCGCATTGTTCATAGCTTGTTATGTATGTAGGTCTAGAAAGGAACAATAAGGTACTAGTTCATAGCTTAAAAAAGTGACTAATTTAGGCAGTCATAATGCAGCCCCATCAGCTTAATGTAAAACGATCTTGATCCAAGAGTAAGTAAGGAAAGAGTTAGTAGATTACTGCTGAAGAAACTAAAATGGGGAAAGGAAAATTTTATTCATACACATATATCTGCATACGTAAACTGTGAAATACTAATGCCGCCTTTGAACGACCTAAAGTTTCAGGAATGAAATTGCTTAGAGTTTTACGTAATAGAAGCTTAAGAAGTTTAGCAATTGTAACTTAATTATCTCTAATCTAAATCCTAAAACTTGTAAATAATAACTTGTAATTTCCTTCATTTTACTTTGACGTTCTAGCTACGTTCAATGTTTATTGTGATGGTCTGTAGTACTAAGTTTCGAGTTGATTTATTAAAGAAAACTTGCACAACGTAATGTTTCCTACTTCAACTTTTACGGTCTGTCCAACAGAGTTTTATTTCTAGTAATACTGGATGTATAGATAAGTGTAAGTACAAACATCTGTCCTGTTACCTCTTCAACGCCGAGACCGATTGTTGAGAACAGCACAAGCTGAAATTCTTGACCTTAATAGAAGCAAATAACGAACTAACTCTTAAGTAAGAATACGCAAATAAGATAAATAAGAAAAACGGACACCGAACTATTAATCTCTAGAAAATGCTCATTCCATTCGCAGGAATAATGACTATTTCAGGTATTTTCTTGGTTAGGAATGAATGCCCTTCAATTGTTGTATGTATAATATGTTATGATCAAACCCCGAAAATGGCCTTCGGCCGAGAAAAACGACCATTCCTAGGTCCTTTGAAATTCGACCATATCCCGAAATTTGGGGGTATGGTCGTCCGTACCTAATGTGTGGTTGTCTCCTTGTCTCCCGACCAGCCAAATCCCGAATTCAGTCGTTCATTCTCAATTTTCGGGATTTGGCAATTCCTCCATCGCCCATATCTAGCTGTGGCAAATTTGATTTGCCAAATGCCGAAGATCTCCAGTTATCAATGCAAGCGGAGCGGTCCAATTTGAAAATTCAGGTGAAGTAATAGTGAGGTCGATTAGTTTCTATCGTGGACACGACCTTTGACCTATACGTAGTCTAGTTTCGTCGAGAAAATTAGGCCACCGAAATTTGAAATTCGAGTTGACTCTTGACATAATCCGAACCGGAATCGAACCGAGGAATTAAGAGTAGGTGTTCTCCTACTTCTGCTCTCCTGCGTTAATTTCGTCTTACCTAAAGGATTCTGGACGCCGCACCGTGTGCGTGGTATACATTATAAATACCGTTCTACATTACTGTTCTATTTTTTAAACCATTATTCAGTCTTCTTTCAAGAAAGGTGTTATTTTGTCCAAACTCTCGTGATAATGCAAACGAAACGTTATAGGTCTTCAACAATCTATATTCTACCCCATCGAAAATTGCCTACAAGGCATGGAATACAATTTCAATTAGTTTTAGAATTGTTCCGACAGCTCGAACATCCAAACTTCTATTTCTTAAAATAAAATATGCAAAATCGTTCAACTAAATTTTTCTGAACTTCTGGATTTGGCTCCAGGGTAGGAAATTGAGGTACCAGCACCTGTACCTGTACTAAATATCTGTCTTATACAAACTCCAAAAGATATATTAGGGACAAAGTGTTTCAGTGGTCTTAAAAATGTATACTTTAATGAATTTATCTTGAAAGTTATTTGACATTTTATCGTGTATTATTGTTTTGCTGTGAGAAAGCGTTACACCTTCCCTGTACTGTGCTCTTTTCTTAGCTACTGAGCCAGAGCACAAACAAGAGTT
>JAQFYE010003694.1:0-14714 GCA_034694305.1 Protaphorura glebata
TCTCCCCGCACCCAAATCAAGTCAAAATGATAATGGCTAGTGTTTTCTTCGTTAGCTGGTGCTATTCTGAGTTGTGAGGTTGTGACAGTTGGCCTGTTCATGGTAAACGGTGATTATATACTGATTGGATTCTTGTATTTAACTTAATTACTCTTATTATTCGTATTCTTTTATATTGATTGCTTCAATATTCAACTGTACATGTTATTATTATGAATGAGCTGTTGACTTGATTAGTTAAGGAAATACCTACTGTTTTAAAAAAGAATTCATCTCTCTGTATTTTTTTCTTTTTATCTAATGCTTTACAACCGTGATCTTACTCTGAAAAAAACAGCCGCGTCATTGTATTTATTTAAATGTGAAGCTAGATGCTTGTTATATCTCACAATTTCGAAAATAAACCAAATTCAATTCAATTCAACTCAAACTCCTTGCTGTTACTGCACGAATGGAAAATAATTTGACAGAATATAAACTTGAGAAACCCGAATTTATTTTAGAAGATTAGAAAATTGGCTAAAGTCCACGTAATAGCTATGGAATTCGAGCCACAAATGTCAAAGTTTAGTACTCCTATGATAGAACACACGTTCCCCTCTCGCGTTGATATGAATTTACTCGAAGGTAGGTATTTTTACAAATTGTTTCTCCAAGAAAAGGGTAATTTCTCATGGTAATAAACTCAAACATATTGAAGTTAGTTTCGCAAGCTCAGGGAAAAGGTGGGTTGGGCATAGAGGAGCGAGCGACCTAGGTCGGATGTTCGGATTTGGCCGGATTTTAGATTTGTTGACCCACTTAACAACTTCTGTGAATGTACCAGCCCGAGAAGTCGAAAGGTTTAACCCCTAGAAATACACAGGTAGCCACGAGAAGCACATATTGTGTATTTCTAGCGGCCAAAGGTCTAGACTTTTCGGGTTGGTACCTTCACAAAAGTTATCGAGCGGGACATGGGCTACAAAATATTCAAAATCCAGCTACATGTGAATTAGCCGTTCTCTATAGATTTGGTATTCTTTACTCCATGCAGACCAAAATTCTTTCCACTACTAATTAAAAAATTAAGTTGATGTATAATTTGATGTTTTCAAAAATTTGTGGATAATTCAATTTCGCAAACCAGGCCAAGTAGCCGTATGGATCTGCCCTATAACGCATTAAGTAATTTTGCCTCTCGAATGGGACACCTTTACAGGTTTGTAGTTCAATTGGTGTAAGGAAAGACATGGTGTATGACATTTGACATAGTTTGAATTCCACATTATTTTGTGTAGGAGATTGAGATGAGGTAGCTGCTGGTCGCGACAGACATGTTCAATGCATACATTTTTGGGTAGTAAATAATTTAAATAGCATGTTCTGTGTACTATACTAGGTGTAGATAATCCTTCTCAAACAAGGAACGGTTGCTGAATTGACTGATTGCTGAATGCTTGACTCGTTTGCTTGTGTCGTTGAGTTGGTTCTGGATTTTAGGATGACAAAAGCTGTGAAAGTCTTTATTAGTCAGTTACTGACTGACTGACTGAGTGGTGAGCGTTAGAAAACGAAGGATGAAATGAGAAAGGGGTTGAAGTGGTTCCTGTATTCCAAACATACGAATTGCTATTGCTATTGCTGCGGTGGGGATTAGTTTAGTAGAGACTAATAAGGTCCACGAGACCAACGAGAGGTAGAGTGTTTAAAGTGTATTTCTATTGTATTCCTTTGATGGAGAGAGATTGCCAAAGCTGAAACTGAGGTTGACCTTATGGTTTCCATTTGAGATTGACTTAACACTGAGGGCGACAAAGGATATCCTACCATGTTTTTGTGGCTAAACCTAAAATCAAGGCAAAGGGTTGAATCCGTTTCAAATTTAAAGTAACAAGGAAACCACTTTTGATGCAAAAATCAGACTAACAGGAGAAATTACCATCAGCACAAATATGACGGATTTGTCAAAAATATTTACACTTAGCTAATCCACCAATGTGGCTGGTAATGTCAAATCAGAAAACATGTCTGCTTCAAGTCGATCAAACCAATTTCATCAAAAGCGCGTTCCTTGTAAACAGAGACTCCATCCGTATCCGTCCACCCATCCGAAAGATCCTAGCGAAGTTCTAGTATTTTCCCCGTGTGGTACACTGTAGAACGCGCCATTTTCCTTTGAGTTGAAGCCAAGCATACATTTCATAGTAATTATTAAGAATAAAATGGGTAGCGCAAACGATTCTAATGCAATGCTTTCATTAACACTCGGAACAAATCTCCTCACCACTCGATCCCATTGTGATTCAATTGCAGTGTAGAAATAACTAGATTTTAGAGTGAAATCTCTGATTTTTTAACAGAATTTTATAACTATTTTACTGTCTGCGGACATTACATTGAATATTCAGAATAAACATTATCATGTAAAATACAGTAGAAACGTTGGATAAAATTTGAAACAATGTCACTGGATCTGCAAGTTATTCGGTTTCAGTTTCACGTAAAAACCAAATATGTGGGGAAAAAGTATGTATACCTTAACATTTTGAATGAGTAAAATGGGAAAGCAAATCAGATAAAGTTTAAATTAATTTCCAATTGTCAACCCAATATAAAAGACCGTCACATTAAATCGCGTTTGTGTACTTCTTTTGCCGGGCGTGTGTCCGGAGGCTTTATTTGATACACGTGCGGATTGCTGATGTTATGTGTCCTTTGATTTTATAATTATTCAGCCGAGTTGACGAGTGATTCGGTTCATCACCAGGCATACACCCGACTAGTTCTGGTTCCATTACCATTTGAATTCGACTACGCTGTCCCGTGAAGCGATAATCTTAATGCTAAATAGACCTGTCAAACCAGTCTGTTAGTTTTATAAAGAGATTATACTCCAGGAATGAATGATATTTAAAACAGAAAAGAGACAAGTAAAAGTTGATCTCAATCACACAACAAATTTAATCGCATCCACAACTGGGATGTTGTAGCCCCATGAAAATAAACTCATTCACATGAAATGAATACGAGAAAAGGGTAGATTGACTCAATTCCCATGGCCAAACATGAACCACAAATTAAAATGTATCCTGTTACTGCAGCGGAGAAAAGATATGAAAGTTACCTTTGAGAGAATAATAGTGAAAATAAAACTTGCTTTCTTAATCATTCTCTACTGCTGTTTAAACTGTGCTTTTGTTTATCGTGAGCATTCCGGGTTTTTATTAAGGTTTCTTTGTACGCTAAAACCGAATGGGTTCGTATACCTCTCTTTTTATCTAGTTTTATTTTATGGATACGTAACGTAAGCAGTTTTACCAATTCTGTGGTTCGTGATTTGATTAGTTCCAGTCATCCCAGTCCGATATCCAACTCATGAACATTCACTGACAATGGTCTCCTTTGCTTCATTTTATTACATTTTTATTCAAGTCCATTATCAGTTATATTGGGGGATCCCTGTCTACAGCAGACTTTTATTCAACTGATTTATAAACGTTTCAAAGGCTTAAAAGTGTGCTCGTAGATGAATAAACTGGTCTGTCCACAATGCGTCATTAGCTAGACTTCTCGTTCGATTTATTTTCAAATACAACCAACGCATGAATACACGGTTATGCGGGAATTATTTTCAAAGAAGGGAGACGACACCTTAAAGCTTATACAATATTTTTACATTATCCTCGAAGATTTCACACACATAACTACTCATTTATAGTTATGCCTAACTTACTATTAGGATTACACGCAAATAGTAAGTAAATAAAAATTGACATATAAATCGTCGTATTTTCTCAGAATGTTACCTCGTGTGGCTCCTGTTACTCATTCAATTGAATGAAAGAATATAACATTGAGAATATGGACGGACGTGAAACCAATATTCTCAAATGTTCATGCACTTCTCGAACACAAAGCAGTTGCTACTATATATATTATAGATCACTAAACAAGTATATAAATTAGGTTAATGCATACTAAATTAAATTACATCAGGTATTAAATAATTATGTTAATCACATAAAAAAACCGGGGATATATTATGTATAATCCAATAGAAAACTATTACAAGCTTAAAGTTCATAGTAAAAGTGAAACTGCAATGAGAATTACATCAGTGCGCGGTGTAACGAAATCGAAGCCGACCGGAATGACACATTTTAATAATTGACTTGCATATATTTACTTTCCTTCCGAAGTTCCTGCTTAACATTTTGTAGTTACATAATTATTTACATTATTTATACAGGCTTTCAGCGCCTAAGAAATAGGATCAATCGTTGTCAACTTTGATGACCATATGGTTTGTTAATGGCTTTTACGAACCCTCTCTTTTAATTTTTGTTATTACGACCTAGCCGACTCGTAAGAATTGCTCACTTAACAATCCAATTACTAATACAATACAGTGTCATTTAGCCAAACTCAGGCAGATTCTAAAAGTACTAGCTTGTCAGAGACTTTCGGAACAAATCGGACGCTTCGCACCCGCCAATCTCATCACCTAAGCTCATCTTGGTAAGTAAAGCCTTATGAAAGTGTATACCGCTAAGAATTCAATAGTGTTGTTCGTTCATGTCATTACTTCATTTCATTCTGCGTTGACAACAGCGAAAGCTCAAATTCTTGACCGTAATTAAAAACAATAATTATCTAACTATGCGTACTACCAAGAGGTTCCAAAAAATTGAGACACGTAACATTATTTTGTAGAATATTTTAGTATAATAATTACTAAACGCTGTTTACCGTGCAAATGACGCGAGTATTTCGGTACACAGAGATTTTGTAAGTGACTTTCTACAGTTATAAAACTTATGCTCAGGGTGACGCTTGTCCGACTTGCCTATTTTACAGCCATTTGCTTTTACATAAGATTCTCTACAAAGAGCATGTCACCTTCACCGGTCACATTCTTCCTTGCCCAAGTATATCATTTGAAACACATACTAAAACTGATTACACGGATAATTATTATAAAATAAATTCTACGACTCGCCACCATATTTTAATGGTAACATATTAGATTCGTGGATCCGTAGAATAGTGCAGAGATCATAATTTTTAACAAACAATCCATTCCGGGAGGGCTATCTAATAACCGACTAGTCGGAACCTTTGATTTTCATTTTGTCGTTGAATTGTCTGGGTGTTTTTTAACGGATTGAAGAAGGGAAAAGGATAGAAATACAATGTAACTCACTCACTCACTCGGAATAGCTTGCCCTATCAGAGCCCGAGCAAGAAGTGGGCGGGGTCCCATTCTCACGCTCCGTGTTACAATTGACAATCTCAGCCCCGCCAGGACCAGGTGGTGAATTCGGTCTACAAGAAGTGCCACCATGATGCATTCCTCCGCTGCCACTACTATTACCACCGCCACCACTTCCGAGTCCATGATGATGCCCTAAATTAAGACTCAAAGCAGCCGAAGACATAGCGGCTGCAGCTGTGACTAAAGGAAGTGGAGTATTGGGGTAAAATTCTGCTGGATGAAGTCCAGAGATTCCGTAAGGTAAAAGCGATGGAATGAATCTCCTATGAACTGGGTGACCCGGGTTAAATCGGGCAGCGGCCGCTGCAGCTGCAGCCGAGTATGGTCCAAACAATGAGAAAGCGGATTGACCCTCATTCCCTAACATTGGACTCATTGGCCGACCATTCCCGTGACCAGCATTATTGTTGTTATTCAAACCATTATTTTTTCCGGCCAAAGAGTTTTGATGTTGCTGATAATTATTTTGGAACTGTAAGTGATGCTGATTATTGTTACCGGCATGAATTGCATGTTCCATAAATTTATTCGGATCAAGTGTCATTGTAATTTCTCCGTCCAAAGTTTTCCCTCTGCTGCTGATACTTTCATTTTTCTCTGCTGCAATAGCCCCAGCCCCGGCTCCAAGAAGCACTTCAATTGCCTTCAAAACATCCCCATTAGCCTTATACAAAGCAGAATCAATTTCAGAGCGGCGTTTCATTGGAAATACACGAAGGAGTGTGTCAACGGCTGGAGAGGTCGGAGATCCTCTGATCCCCCTTTGACCACTTCTACCTCCTGAACCTGACCCGGGTAAACTCTTCATCAAATTCCGACTCATTTGACGACCAACCCGAAGCCCTTCAGCAGCAAGAGCACGCAAATATTCTTCTTTGGCTTCTTTCCTATCTTCATCACTATCGCCGCCACCATCCATATCTTCTCCGACTGACCGCGATGGAGATGGTCTGCTGTGTCTACCACCACCGCCGTTATTATGATTGTTATGCGCATTTTTTCTACCTGGTGAAGAGGAATAGTTACGTTCCTTTTTTAAATTATTATGACTTGGGGTTGGAGGAGGAGTCGGGCTTCTGGATGCGGAGCATTCACGATGTTGAGAATAATCCTGTACTCCTTTCAAAGGACTCGGGTAGTTTATTGTGTCTTCTCCATCTCCTTCCCCGTCTGTATTTTCCTCATCACTATCCAGCCTCTGCCGTTTAGACTCTAAAATTTAAGAACAATACTAAATTTAAACCAAAAGTGCTAAAAAATCGTTGGAAACTCAAATCGTCAACATTATATTGATCGAGTATATCTTTGCTCAAAAGGTCGCCATTTCATGTTTCAAATGTTCGGTAGTGTCTAATCTCTTCAGATCCTTACTCAATGTGACACTGTGAGCGAACGAAGTTGTTTGCAGCGATCTGCAACGAACATTGAACTCTAATTTATTACTTCACGGGGTCACCTAGTTATGTACAAAATTCAGGCGGGAAAGTCTTCCAAAATATTGTTGTGTAGCGCGTATTCCTATATTGAATTAAGATTTTCGTCGGAATTACGACACTCAATTATGAATGAATCTGACCCAACCTATATTGATTAGAGCTGTTTGTAATGACTTAGATTAATAAAACAAACTAAACTACACCTCCATAATGCAGAAAACATTCTTTCCATGCAAAACACGATTGTGTAATTCGACAATTCTGGCTACGCAGTGACAATACATGTAATAATTTATAATGACGAATTTGCTTCTGGAGGATGCACTGAGACTGATGGTACAATTTTAATGAAATTGATAAAGTTTATAGGTAATGTTGCAATGATGCTAAATAGAGGAAAGGGACACCCACGACGACCCAGTAGGAAAAATGCCATGCCATTCTACTTTTGTCATTGTCACGAGCATATATAAGAGCCGATTCATAGAACAATAATGCAACCGACTGCATTATTGTCAGTATGAAGATGAGAATAAAAGGGTTGACAAATCAAAGAGCAGATGTGTGACTAAGTGCGAGGAAAATTGAATTTTATCCAACGTGTATCTCTGGTGACTTTGATTCTTTTAACATTTGAAAACCCATAGTGTCAACGTTGAGCCCCATGAACTTTGGAATGCTATGATTGAAATTGAAACGTGAATCTTCACTGACTTGGTCTTTTTAAAAGAAAAAGGGCTGAAAGAGCCCTCTCGTTGTTATTCACTCTGTATTCTTCAGAACTCTATTATTCATATTAAAACACTCCAATACAAAGTGAATATTGAGAAAGTCAAAAGGAAATTCGACGTGCAGTGTCTACAAATGTCTAAGGATTATATTTCCAGAGAGCAAGAATTTATTTTGCCATTTCCCGAGGAAGGAATCGTCTTTTGTTGTAACACCGACTCAATATGTTATTCTATTACATGGCAGGGTGGTTCATAACTCTCCTTCTTAGAGCAAAAATAAATGGGGAAGTACAATAAAAACTGATACAACATTCGTAGATTAATAATTTTACATAGTTCTTAAGCGGTTTTTTACTGTCATCAGATCCGTCCCTCACAGTTGACAGTTGCTCACAGAAAGCGTATTTCGGTTTTAAAACAGTCTTACTCAATTCCAATTCATAATAATTATGAATTATGTTATAATTATTAAAACATAATTCAAAAAATTTAAAAACGTTTCCACGGACTTCAGGTTTCACGTTTCCTTACTGCATATATATTAAACGAGATATCACATCGGTTAATTTTAATTTAATTTTTTGCGGAGACAAGTCTTCTAGTACTCGGGATTATAGGAAGGAAACGATTAAATTAGATAAATTAGTGTCTATGCGGATAGAAAACCGAGGTGGGTGCCAAATATGTCATGAGCAACAGACGGAGGACGATTACTAATGAGAAGTTTGAAAGAAATTAAAAAAATTCCTTTCTAGTATTCTATTCTATTATATGTAAATGTGTTAGTTGGAATAGAAATTAAATGATTCACTCTCTCCAGAAGATAGGCCACATACCGACACCAAGAGAAGGCAAGCTGGAGTGTACACTCCATTAACCCTCAAAATATGTATACCTTAGTATAGAAGTAAGTAACGGAGAGAATGGAATTTTTTTGCACTCCAGCTTAGTTCGTTGGTAGTCTCATGTATATTTCGAATATTGCAGTCTGCGAGTGAAATTTCTTGAAGGAATGTGGAAGGAACCACAGGCGGTTTCATGGTAGGAATGAGTTGGATGTCATCATTAATTTGCCTTCGCGAAACTATGAAAGTGAAAGTCAGACAACGAACGACGACGGCGACTAATAACAAGTCCCAAGTCCTGACTCTTCAGCTAAACATTTTCTAAGGTACCTACTGGGATGATTTTCCCTCGTGGAAGAGACAATAAAGGCGTTCACACGGATCTGCTCAAAAGGAAATCCTTAGTATAATTAATTTGCTATATTTTATTCGGATTACAAACGCACATTTCAACTTCAGGAACAAAGACAGAGGATAAGGCATACACTCATACATTATTTCATGTGGAGTCACAACTCACAACACTGCACTGAACAGGCAAGGATCTAGACATTTCCCAAACAAAATTTATTTTTTATAATTTGCGATTTGGATAATTCGGTGGATACTGTGAGTGTTCCCATGTCTTATGCGTCGTATGTATGTATAGTCAAAACATAAAAAAGGGTAAATAATTGTACCCCTAAACGAAAGCCGAGGAGTAATCTTACCACCTCGCAGTAGCCTCAAATTAGGCCTAGTCAGCACGTCATTCTAAATATTTAAAAAATCTCTCCATACTTCTGTAATATGAAGTAAGGAGTCAGTTTGCTTGCAGTTAGAGTAGCTTCAGTTATTTCTTGCCAGTGCATCAAATTATAAAACTAATGCTGAATTCAGATTTACGAAGAGAATTTAAATAATTGCAGATTTTAAGTGCAGGAATTTTAGGAAGTTATGATACATTTTTCCGAAACTCATTTTATCTCATCAAGTTTTAAGAGTATACTTTCTCAGACTATAAATAATCTGAGCTAGACAGTGAATGTCTGGGGAAAGTCCTGCCTTAGCATGTCCTAAAATATCTATAGCATTGTTTTGAAATGATTTAGTGACTCTTGACTGGATTTCAAATTGAAACAATGAAATCGAGTTCTGTGTTGAAAGGGGAGTGTGAAGAAAGGAAACTTTCCTTCTCCTGCCACTCCATTAATTTGCCCATTTCCTCTCACCAGTTTTAACAACCCACATTGCATTTTCAATCCGTTTGGGTTCATCTTGAAACTTGAGCTTACAATGGGTTCTTTAGATACTTAGAAACGACCTTAATCACTTATAGACCAGCCAACTCTTTGTACATTGTCTTTCCCATGAACTATCCCATTCTTCATAGTAAAATAAAACTACACTTCCTTTCGTATTTCTGATAGTGTAAGAGTGTAACCGCAGATCATTTAGGATATTATTTACATTCACTCGATTATCTTTGTTTTGAAAAGGATGTAGCCACGAATTCAGTTTAGGGGTGTAAAGCATCGTCTTACTGTATGCTTGCATTTGAAATTTAAATTATTAACCCCTCAGTGCGGCATGGATTAACTTCAAGTTACTTTCTTATTTGGCCTTACTCCTAGTAAGTACAAGTAAAACTTTACACAGACAGAATACGCGTTTTTTAATCTCTAAGAGATCCCAACCAAGCGAAGGGTCACAATTCTAATAGTACAGTTATTCTCCTTTCTCAAGCAATTAAAATGTGTCAAGGCTTCCAACATCAGCCAATGCAATCTTCATTCAGAACTGGATGTCAATTTTATGTCGAGTAGCTTTAAGGCAAGATTTCAACACTCGTCTGATAACTGCTGTCCGTTTAAATAAAAATAGTTCATCTGCTCTAGTTATAGTTGCACCACCAAAGAAGCGAATGAATACACCATCGGATAATAAAATTGTCAAAAACTTGAAACGATAATTTTAACTGTGTTCTGGTTATTACTGTATTACAAAGTACTGTGTCTCAAATTTCATTACGAGACATATGGGGAAGAGAACGTGATACTGAATTCATTAACAATGAAATCAACTCAACGCTTCCTATACTCCCAACAAGTAAATCGTTCTTCATTTTTATTGTATAATTTGAAGTGAAAAGCGTGGGTGTCGAGAAGCAGGAGAGATTACAGTTTGAATTGATTTGAATGTCCCTGCAACGAGTCCCGAACCTTTCAATTCTTCAAGAGACCAATTCCGGCGATCTGTCCTTATATAATACATCAATAGAAATGAGAAATCGTATATACGTGGAGTAAAGGTCGAGTCAGAATATGACACTGTCGCATTAGTACTTATTACATTCGTATTACTGCGGAGGGTGCGGGTGAAAAATGATTGAAAGGATGAGGAGAGGACGACATTCTTTTAATAAAGGCAGACCCAGTTTAGTGATACGCATACTTGCTTTATTACCTATTCAGCTCGACCCTATGAGTGAGACCTGAAAAAGTGTAACTTAATATTGTTAAGAATATTAGAACCATTATTCTCTTCAGAACTTTAATAAAATAAAGAAAAGTATACATTTTCCCTTCATTTAGATGTCTAACATGGTATCCTTTAAAGGAAGTCGAGGGCTTATTTCAATTTGACCCTTGCATTGTTCCTTCAAACGTTTGTATTATGTTATAACTTCAATTATCCGCTAAATTACTCGCTGATAGGCAGACAAAGCAAGTCAAATCTTCAATGCTTCAATCAATTCTCTATATTGCAAAGAAACGGAAGCCGATGTAGTTGTAATGCGATGGTAAGAAATTAATAACCCTGAGAAACACGAAACATTTCTTTTTCTGAAACTCTCAGCGTATTTTCATCACCGAAGTTGTAAAGGTTCGGGTTCCAGGTCGCTCGACGCCGCGATATCGGTGGTGATTTGGAAAAATAACGGGTTATAGCGTTAAAACACAAAACTGGGTTAAACCAAAGGGAATATGGGCCTCATAGAAGAATTGTGTACTTATAAATAGAAATGTAATTCTGCAATAATTTTTTTTACCTTGAAGGAATAAAGGGGAAAAGTGACATAAAAGACGTAATAAAAGGAAAGGAGTAGAAGTACAAGGACTAAAATGAAAATGAAAAGTCCAAGAAAGAATGTCAAGAGAAAGTACTTCGTACTGTACCTACGAGAACGTGAAAGGATTTCGGATTTTGTACGATGACTATGTAGTACTGTATAAAGTGTTGAAGACTGGAACTGCGTTGGTGCCATAGGATTGGACGTTGGAAATGATTGTAGTCCCATCCTCAGAAGGCCTCTGATGATATTGTTATCATGAAGTAAAAGGAAAATAAAGAAGACATCCAAAGCATCTCTTATATTGAGTAAGAGCGAAGTGAATAGAATACAAAGGAATGAGATTCTTTCGATGTAAAGGAAGTACATACAGAGACAACCAAGTCTTCCATATATATAGTTTCCAAAAACTCCCGTTTTCTCAAAAGAACCTATAGTAGGAAAAGATATTAAGGTGAAATGAAACGGGCTCGTCTTTTCTTAAATTGGAACGTGATGGAACGTCATTCCACAGAAACTATTTTCTCTGTTCTCAACTTTCCCCATTCACCTTAACCGAGGTGGATCCTCCAAGAAATGGAAGTTTGACTTGTCGCCCTGTTTCACACTACAGAGAGATAATATGTAATATTGGGACATCTAGACTCAGAATGGGTACCCGCATATAGGAGACCATCTCCAGTAAGAAACTGTTATCTCCTTAAGCTTCAACTGACTCTTTTGTAACTTCATAATTACTTTTGAATTTTGTTATTCTGTCAAGTACTTCCCGAGCCGGATGCTTTTGTTTGGGCAAAAACTACCAAAACCCGGGCTTTCATATGCAGATAGAACAATTTCAAGATTAACTCGCCTAGAAAGTAAAGTTGGTTAAGAAAGTTCTGTTCCACATGGATTTCATTTGATTTTGAAACATGGTTTATACGGGCTTTATGATTCACATTAGAGAGGGCATTATGAAATCATCACGACAGTGACAAATGTCTTCTTTAATTAGTCTGATACTTTTCAAAAGTTCGAATCCGGACTCAAACAAAACTCAGAGATGTATCTGTGTCCGGCAGATCTAATCTAACTTTCTCCATTGGGTCATATGGACAGGGCAGACTGAACACGTCAAATTTTCGTTCTTCGAATAAGGTTTTGATGGAACTTTCATAGAATTATATATACAAAAGAGTAGCATCCAGGTTGCACGGAAGAATATTACAATGCGTGGTATTAAGGGACATGCTGAAAGTGATACTTATTGAGTAAAAGTGTGTTTACTGACTAGGAATTTGCAATGTCCGATAGATTTTAAGTTGTAGCCAATCCAGAAACGTTTGCCTACATTTAAAATATTTTGAAAAAGTGGTAAAAATCTTTTCTGAACATTTATCATAGGCCAGTCTTTGCGACGTGAAGCTTGGGAAAAAGTGTATATCATCTAGCATAATGATACGCGTGTTGGTTGAAGAGGTTTTTTGAAGGGGTAGACATTACTCGCTCAAGTATTCGTACTCGCGTGTAGCTCTATTATAAATTTTTGAAATGAGGATATATGTTATGATTGGGAAAGTGAGAAAAGAGTTGTAAGAATGGTGGAAACATGAATGTGCCGTTCGAAGTTACCACTTGAGAAGAGAGTCATTGTGAACTGTATACTCCGGAAGAAAACCCGAAATAAAAATTCCCGGGTGTCTGGTTTTGGATCTGAACCCACAAGTTTTTCGGTTATATATTGAAGGAATGATGACACAATGGATTCTTTCCGAGCGCCAGACGCGCTACACAACATCTTTCTCGTTCCGTAGATTGGATATTTTACTCAAGTGGAAATGTAATTTCTTGCCTTCATTTTCTCTCTCTCTCCCTCCAATCCGGCCAAAGATTTGGAATTCGAATTCTTTCACTCTTTCAGTAGCGTCTGCTTCCTTATAAAACATGTCCGCCGTTCGCTGAATGAGATGGAAAAATAATGTCTGGAACTGGCGTTTACATATCCTGTCTTATTTCTAATCATTATATTTAACAAAAGGAAAAAGTCTCTAGAATGAATGAAAGATATATATCTGTAAGAGAAAACTAGAACGTCGCGTCGTTCGTTCCTCTCATTTCTTCTCGTATAAAAAAAGAAAGAAGGCGATGATGGGTGTTCACTCACCCAATCAAACTCCTTCTCCCTTCAACACTTTCAGAAATGCTTGACTTTTCCAATTTCCAACTGCTACTTCAAACTCAAACCAATCAATTTATTAAATTTCATCTTTTCACTAATGAGTTTCCTCAAAGCTCAATCAAATCAAACAAAAAAAGTTGAAATGAAGTGTTTGGTACGTGCGATCCGACTTTTGACTACATTGATGGCATTCATTCCTATCCGAATTCACGCTTGGCTCATGAATATAGTAAAACTTCTGTACAACAATCCTTTATATAACAATATTCCTTTGTCATGATGATTTTTGAGTCGTTCCGGAATTCAGTACAAATGGTGTTAACTTTTACTCTAAAGAGGTCAATCTCATTTGTCAATTTATAGGAAGGAAATTTTTGTGTGATTTGTGAATTGTGACCGCGAAATGAAAAATTAAGTTTGCAAACTCCGACGTTGGCAGAATCAAGTTCAGATTTTTAGTATGACCCGGACAGAAATATTTCTCAAACAAACACACTGTGAATAATCATGATCACAAACAAATCCTTTTTGGTACTGGTGGTATCACGATTTTCTCATTACAATGTCTTCCATTGCGACCTTGACCCTATTTGGACATCCATACAAAGGTTTTCATACATTTTAGAAGCATATGACGACGTTGTTCTAGTTTTGACAAAGTCTCGAAAATTCATTATGGATTGGAAGGAAGGAAGCAATACGTACATAGATGCAGTTTCGTGTAATATGTGAAGCCTTATTCCGGGTCGAACGAAATATGATACAGTTCGTCAAGTTTAATGAAATCAATAGTTGATCACCGAAAGGCACGGCTACAGACACAAAAAGGGGTGACGACAAATTAATTGAAATAACGGAATGAATACTTACTCGGACTAGGTGAGTCATTGGAGCGATCAATGGGCGAAATGTTGTTGAAGTGAGGAGAGTCCGCGGAGTCTGGTCCATCAGAAATGTGTGAAGACCGGTTTCCATCCGGCATTGTCAAAGCGCTGAGAGCCCGGAGATCGCTAGGCAATCCAAATAAATTGGATGGCCCTGGTGGTTCCGCAATATTTGATCTAGAATTTGTTGAGTTTCCTCCTGATCCAAGATTTCCGCCGGCGTTGTATAAAAGCCCGACTTCTCGTGCCTCATTTTCTTCTTGGGCCTGCTGGCGTCGGAGTGCGACCTGTGGAATTCAGAGACGAGGCTTTGATCAGCAAAAAGTATGTCGTTCCAATGCCGTCTCG
>JAQFYE010003695.1:0-14714 GCA_034694305.1 Protaphorura glebata
AAGTACTTTTGGAAAAATAGGAATGTACTTGGAATTGGACTTAAGTACATTATGAAAAGGAATTGACCCATCTCTGTCCAACCCCATTTCTATTCTCCACGCTTCAATCGCTTCCACATGTTGTGCTTCCGCTTCCAAAGCATCACAAGAAAATTTTGGTCTTGAACTTCGACCGAATCCTGGGAAGGAATGAAAAGTAAAAATTAATTCTTAATTAATGCATTGCAATGGTACATGTACTTTCCAACGTTGGCTGCCACATTTTGGTTTAGTGCATCAAGTTTCTGCTGGTACGGAGAAAGTAAATTTCAAAATATTTTCATTATTTGCTAGAATAAATTCGGATTTTTTTTTGAAAATTTCGAAGGCGAACAAATAAAGAAACGTACATATTGTTGGATATTGTTAAGATATTCTGTAATTATTTTCAATTGGTGAAAGTGAAAGTTGAAGCTGGGTCAATACAGCTAAGTGAAAAGGAAAGACCCAAGTTTGGACAGTGGAGAGCACCGCTCCCCCTTTTGAGATTTCAGTGAACCGACACACTCGTGAGTGGTCATGACGACCAGAACGAGTACGGACAAGTATCAGTTGGAGGGAATGGAACATCGTGGAACCTTGGAGAAGAACCAAAGAACAGTGGACAGACGCCGTCTCGTCCACAGGACAGAACAAGAACTCAACGGGCAAGGGAGAGACTCGGTCTCACACCCAAGCCAGGACAAGAACAGAGGGAGAAGACCTCAGATCAACGTGAACCTGCAACCAAGACACAGCTCCTTTATTTTCTCTCGGAGTTTTTTTGGTCTTGTGTTTGTAATTAAAATAATCCTGGTTAATAAAGTCACCTAATTTCAGTCGTGCATTGGTTAGGTGTGTCCTTTACAATTAATTCAGGGGTTCGTTGTTTCTCACTTTGGCTAGGAACGAAGGAAGTTCGGATTCCATACAGTCAAATTTAGTCAGTGTTTCACAAATAACGTCTAGTAGGGTTTTTAGGTCTTTTAGACTCCCTGTAAGGGTTTTTAGGTCTTTTAGACTCCCTGTATAGAGACTCACAAAAAATCTCGCCAGTGTGAAACCACTTTCCATCCATTACACAACTCACAATAGGCGACACTTAATTCGAGTGACCTTATTTCGGGTAGGAATTTGTGACGCTCAACGTTGGACAACATAGGATTCATCGTCTGCCCGAACGAGCCTTGGAAACTCCTTAGGACTTTGGATTCTATCCAACACATATTATATGATCATTGACATGTGCCGCAGCGTCGCATTTCAACGAATATTTTTAGATAGCAATAGCTTCCGTATAGAAACAAACTTCCTTGAAGTAATCTTGTGTTAGTTAGAGGTAAGACGGATGGAGCCTAAGTTGCCTAAGTGGGACCCTTTAAATGTCATGTGTCAAATCGTCTGTCTACGTTTGTTTACATTTCAACTTTACTGTTATACCGGGTGTTTCAAAACCAACATACTGTTCGTCTTAATTTCCTCAATTTATCTGAAAAGTGAGATAGCTATTTTGTTCGAAATTTAATTGCTCGTCTTTTGAGCGGAAATTATTTTTTTTGGAAATTTCAAAGGAAAAATTAAGATTTTTCAAAATTTCAACCTTTTTTGAAATTTTTTGATATATTTTTTTAATTGAAACACTTCTTTAAAAAAATTGGAAGATTTTGAAAATCTTGAGAATTTTTGAAATCTTTACTGCAATCAAAATTTCAGTTTATCTTTCACTTTCTGATATTTGTATTTACATTTTTATTGACAGCGCGCGCACTGAAGCGCGCAGTGCATTCCGACATATCTCAAAAGACGCGCAATTAAATTTCTAACAAAATGGCTATCTCACTTTTCAGGTAAAGTTAAGATTGAGGAAATTAAGAAGAATAGTAGCTTGGTTTTCAAACAAGCTGTATAATATTACAATTTACCTTACAATTTCATACCCCGTGACAACCGCTCCCACCTCTTAATTTTGAACATCTGTAAATTTGTAAACAATCGACTTGTGACGCGTCAATTCATTACAAATTCTTTAATTTAGAGTTTTCTGAAATAAGTAAATTACTTTTTCGTCTGACACTGAAAGCAAAAAGTGACTGTGATTTGTGAAGCACCTGACCATGTGTTTTTGACTTTGATGTTTGGGGTCATCATTCCATCCCCAACCTACGGAAAAATCAAGTTGACGTTCCAAGAGGCCGTGTCCATGAATTCCAGTGCTTTGGAGAAAAGACAATCTGATGATGGAAGTGCTGAAGATACTGGAGAGCTGGAAGCATTCAAGACCTTCATGAAATGTTTGGTGAAATTGGGCTTTGGAACTAGCACGACATGTGACGACAAGTATTTGCATGATCGGGAGGCCGAAGTGACCAGAAAATATGGGGCTCTCGACATTCAGGACGTTAGTTTATTATTTTTGTCATGTATTTTTGGTGTCGAGTTTCCATGGGTTGGCTTTCCATCCGATGAAAAACTGGTGTTTTACGAATATAGTTTTTCTTCAGATGCCATTGGATGTGTGGGTACTAATTGCGAAGCTCAAGTGTCAGGAACCACACGTTTTGTCGCACTCACAACCGTTGAGATTGTCCACAAGGAGGCAACCCGTCCGATTGTCATCATATTCAACGAGATCCAAGTGTGAAGTGTGACAAGGAATACATGGATTACCATGAATTCCTTCCTCCTCCTCCCACTCGCACTCCTTTATTACTGTACTTCGACTAGCCCTCTGGCGCCTGTAGTTCAGAATCAGATTCAACTTCACGTCAATCTAACTCACAGCACCAGGACCGGGATTCGTGTTTCCAAATCTGGTTGGTGCATCACTGTCATGGCCGCCATCGCCATCTCTCGCCGTCATGTCTTCTCACCCTAGACTCCACGTGACGCACAGGTGCAACTTTGGTCAAAATTGCGATCCCGATCCCGATCCCAACCTCCCGCGTCCGATCCGATCCCAGAGCGATCCGATCCCCATCCAATCCGTAGCGATCCCGATCCCGATCCCAATTATTTTTGAAAATCCCGGATTTTAATCCATGGGATCGATCCCACGGGACCGCGATCCTTCGAACTTGCACCTGTGCTATGCAAAAATGCAACTTTGGTCAAAATTGCGATCCCGATCCCAGTCCAATCCGTGCGATCCGATCCCACTCCGATCCGATCCCAGATTTTTTTTGAAAATCCCGGATTTTGATCCATGGAATCGATCCCACGGGATCGCGATCCCTCAAAGTTGCACCTGTGACGTGACGTTATCATTCGTCCATTACCACTCGTGACGAAAACATCGAAGTAGACTCATAATTTTGAACATAATCAACTAGATACATATTTTGCTCTATGGTTTGAATTGTAATGGCGGATTTTAATAAACAAATAATGTATTAATCTTCGTGACGTTCACTGTCTTGGGTTGTGGGTTCTTTTAATGAGTTATACTTAGTTAGAGTTAGACCATATAGTAGAAAAATGGATTTTTATTAAGTACGTACGTATTTAGTTTGTTCATATTTTGGCCGATAGGTAATGAAATCTCAACAATTAGTAGTGAAATTCAATAATTAATTAATTAATTGAATATTTAGTTAATCGACTTCACTTGTCTGCGCAATGACATGCGGCGTCGCTTCCGTTTTCGTAGCTCCGAATAATTTGTCTGCTAGCTGCCCAGCTTTGTTCACAATCGAATTGAATAGATTTTGATTGTCCGCGTACACGTGATGTCCAGCTCCAGGGATCGTCTGTCAAAACCAAAATGGCGGAATTAGAACAAACCATAGAGCTAAGGTCCGAGTCCCAACTCAATGGGCATCGACTTTAATGACCCCACCAATTGATGGCGACAGTTAGCCAAGTTTACCCTAATTTATACTAGTTTCCCTACTACTAGGGGCACCCTTATTCCAGAAATACTTACAACAACGTCCACGTGAGATCCAGTTGGTCTTAGCTCCCGAATCTTATCTTGTGGGATTTGTTGCAACCATGTTTTCCCCCCATAGATCATTGTCAAAGGCACCTCAGACTTGATCTGGCCAAGTCTCTCATGCATCGGATTTTTAGCCCAACCGAAAAAATCCATCATTGTCCGAAAAGCTTCTTCACCGCTGAAATTTCAAAAAAAAAATCAAAAATAAGTGCCAATTCAAAATTAAGTCATGTGATTGATACTTACGTTGGTTTCTGTGCATTACAATGGTAGATGTACTCTCCAACATTGGCAGCTCCATTTTGATTCAATGCTTCAAATTTATGGACCAGGTCAGGGCGAACACGGCCAATAAGTCCAGGACCTTAAATATTTTCATGAAAGAAGTTTTTGGAACAAATACTCCCACATATACATAAGACACATGACTCTTATGACTCTTATGCCTACTACTACGAAATATAAAAAAACATGAACTTACCTAAGGGACCCGCAGCCCGAACGACAGCTAGGGCGTTGACCTTTTGACCTAGACTCGTGATAGCCTTGAAAGCAATGGATTGACTCGCTGGTAATACTTCCTCGATATTGGTCGGCTTCTTAGGAAATCCCCAAGGGTCCGCCAATACTAAATGTGCGACTCTATCCAGAAATAAAAAAAATGAAAAATCATAAATTAATTGAGCGAATATTTTGTAATATTTTTTCAAATCATGGCTTATCGTCTATTTCTACGAGGGATAAAACCCCTAACCCTGTTCATTTTAATCAAATTGGTAGGGTAATGTGTCCTAATACGCCCCGCACATATTTAAATATAAGATCACGTGAACGTGGAAGCACGTCCACAAATGGCAATAGCGGTGGTGCATATTAGGACACCTTACCCTATCACGTGACATATACTGTACTTGCACTGACCTCTCGGGATACTTGAGAGCGTAAGAGGCAGATAGAAATCCGCCCATACTGTGACCGAGCAAGACGAAGCGCTCCAACCCCATTTCCTTTCTCCACGCTTCAATCGCTTCCACATGTTGCGCTTCTGCTTCCAAAGCATCACGAGAAAATTTTGGTCTCGAGCTTCGACCGAATCCTGGGAAAATTAATTAATTAATTACAATTAAGAACCATGACGCCCTAATATAATCCATGATCCTAGAAAGGTACCCCTAGCAGTAGGACAAAATGCTTTCCACAAAAATACAAATTAGTTGAAATTACAATTACCGAGAAGGTCAATGGCGTAGACACTACGATTTTCGGCCAGAGCGTCCACATTCAATGCCCACAACCCAACGGAAGCACAGAGTCCATGGATAATGACCAAAGGTGTCGTCGGATCTGACGTCACGTTAACGTCTGTAGCGGCAGCGTCACCGGCAGCAGTAGCTGTGCCAGAATTTCCATTTGAAATCTCATTGTTGAACACAACCGTCCATATTTTCCTCTCCTCAGATTTGTTTCCACAAGACCTGGAAAATTCATTTATATTTTAATCATGGTCCGAATGTTGATATCAGTGAAAACTGAAATTCTAGATAATTAATTAACTAACCTGGACCATTTACTATTTGGTTTCTGTTCCACGGATCCAATGTCCACGAATTGTCCCTTGTGCCCAGTTTGGATATCTGTAGAATTTAATTGTTAGAAAATTAATTAATTATTGTGCCGAATTGTCCCACCGACCCTTTAACATAAAGATAGACTTACAAGAAAGGACTCTCTTCTCAGCCTGTTCCAAAAGTCCAGGGGATGTCGGTGACCATCGGCAATACTTCTTGTACCACCTGAAAATAAAAATACATGATTTTATATTACAGCCTCTCTATAACGTCCATTCTTACAGACTTCTGACATAAATCAAATGTATACCTTGGTATCTTTGTATTTTATACGTTGGTATATTTTAACTTGCTGCCTAGATATCTTTACATCTTGACTTTGGTATGCTTTAACTTACCTATGTATTTTTGAACTATTAGACCTTGGTATCTTTCATTTGAAATTTTACCTTGGTATATTTTTAAGGTGAAACCTTGGTATCTTTGAAATTTTAGCTTGGTACATTTTAAAGTAAAACTTTGGCTGGTATCTTTGAAATTTTACCTTGGTATATTTTTAAAGTGAAACATTGGTAGCTTTGAAATTTTGGCTTGGTATATTTTTAAAGTGAAACATTGGTATCTTTGAAATTTTACATTGGTATATTTTTAAAGTGAAACCTTGGTATCTTTGAAATTTTACATTGGTATATTTTTAAAGTGAAACCTTGGTATCTTTGAAATTTTACATTGGTATATTTTTAAAGTGAAACCTTGGTATCTTTGAAATTTTGCCTTGCGCCTTGGTATATTTTTAAAGTGAAACCTTGGTATCTTTGAAATTTTGCCTCGGTATAATTTTAAAGTTATACCTTGGTATAACTGAATTTTTACCTATACGCACGTAGGTACATACAACATACAAACATTTAAGGACCTAGGTATCTTTGGATTTTTACCTTTGACCTCGGCATTACTTTGGTACATTTCAATTGAAATATTTTATTGTGATACTAACCCTTCATTTTCCACCGGTTGTTTGTCCATAATTGTTTCCGTCGTTGTTGCAAATTGTTTGAGTCCTTCAGCAGAGTCCATTGGCATTGGCATTTTGTCCACGTCCAATCCACCACCCTCTTCGTCCGGCATCTCGATCACCACTGGTTTAACGGTCTCTAAATTAAATCAACAAAATATCAAAGTCACAAGAAAGAGGTCACGGTTACCTAGGTCACCAGTCACCAGTCACGAACATAATTTGACAACTTCAATACTACATAAAATAAAATTAAGCTAGATACTAGAGCTCACTGTCACTGTCCAAAAAATAATTATTCAGTTTTATGTATTCGCAAAATACTTAGAAAATTTTTCAACACAGAGTTGCATGGGATTTCCACGCTCTCCTATGTTGTAGTATACTACCGACGGACAGTATGAGCTTACCTAGTAAAAACTAAAAACGCGTTGTCAAATTATGTCAGAGGTCATCACACATGCAGTCACTATTTTAATTAGTAATTAATTGTATTTACGCGTGTTTAAATAGAGAAGACGTTTTAGTGATTTATTTGGGGAGAAAATGAGTTTGTTGTGACCCAGCATCCGTGACGGTGACCGTGGCAATGGAATTGGCACTGGATTGACGTATTCAAGTGACTTTGCATTTTTTGCATAATCTCACGTAATAATGTAAAAGTTTTGCAAATTTTTTGCACTGCTGTGTGCCGTGGAAGTGGGAAAAACACTCTGGGCCATGCTACGCTGTGTTAAATCTAAATCGATCCAGTGTTACGTAACAACGCGCGCACGAAGCAAACAATAAAAGAGAAACTCGGCACGTGTCCAAATCCAAACATCTGTGTAGTGTAAACTGACACACATTGGACAATCACAAACAACCTACTACTAGGGGTCCCCCTCGAGCCAACTGATTTAGTGGCAAAAATTTATTTAATCGAAAACCAAAGAAAAATATTTTTCAAAAAAAAAAACTTAGAAAAATTTTCGACACAGGGTTGCATGGGATTGGCATGCTAACCTATGTTGCGGGACTTTGAAAATTTTAGGATCCAAAAAAAATTGTAATCTTTTTTTGCAATTTATTTTTAAATCTTACTTCCACAAATTCTAGAGATGTACAAGTAAAATGTGGTCGTCTTGGAAATGGTGACCGTGACCGAACGTTTGACCCGCATGTAGCTCCAACTTCGACCACTTTAACTTACTTTTAAATTCAGACCTTGAATTCAAAATAAAAAATTAATTTCCACTTCTGGGGATGTATTTATACTAAATTTTAGTTCAATTTGGACTTGGTTCTTGTCTGTAAATTTCCAAATTCTGATATGTTTGTTTTGGATGGAACCTAAATGTTTTCGATACCAACGCAACGCAACGGTAACCACAACTTTGGGCAAAATCGGAATAATATTTTAATAAAAAATTAGGTACAATTGGAATTTGTAAATTTATTGTGAATGGAAAAAATTCTTAATCGGAATGCAAATTCCGATTTCTTCGTTGTCTCTGTTTCTTTTTTGTTTTGAACTAGTATAATAAATTAAGTACACATTACGCAACCAAGCACTGACGAAGGAACCAAACGGGCTGATAATTACTCAAAGTCATAATCCTAGGTTCAAAATTTGTAAAAAGAAAAAAAAGGTGTCTCACGATTTCTTAAACATTCTGTTAAATTCACTGGTTAAACTCTTGGAAATGATTTGAATTTATTTTTATTTAGATTTGGTCAAAAGACAATACTTATTTTAAATGTATTTTACATGCACTCATGATTTATTCATTGCATACACCGTTCCAAAAAAATTGTTTTATCAAATTAAAGATAAATTAAAATGAATAGTGTGTTAATTCTACACTTTTACATTTACTTTTACCACATTGTTTTATGTCCATTACGAATGAGGAATATTGATCCTTTACGGCGGTGGGAAGGAGTTGTGGACTTTGGTAATACATTTAATGAGGGCTTCAATCGTAATGATTTTAATTGAGTGTTCTCTTGAGAATTCAAAACAATCTTGTCTTTTGTTTCATATGCTCCCATCCTCATTCACCAGTTCGCAGAGAACACCGGAAGGAGAACAGTTCGCGAGACGGCATAGGTCTAAAATCAAATTATATTATTGTTGGTAAAAGATGTTTCATTTGTGCAGACGACTTTTAATTATTTTCAAGTCAGGTGATCCCAGGTGGTATCAGTTGAAGTAGTTCCCTTGTCAGAGTTAGAGAAAGATATTTTCTTACCGACTGAAGCTTCCGTGTGCCCGCACCTTTCCAGCACTCCACCTTTTGCTGCCCTTAAGGTCAGGTCACCAAATGACCCGGGCTCTGAAATTTATTTCGATCCGTAATTGACGTATCAGCTATAGAGACTCTGTGTGTGTGTCTCGCTATTTATTCCATTGACGTCTTTGAAGATGAATATCCTGCACAAGGGATGTAGTATAGTGTAGTGCGGGTGGAACTCAGGAATTAAAAGCCAAGATGGCCAAAGCCGAGGGTACGAATCAACGAAAGTTATTTTTACTTTCTTGTAACCCTGAAGGTGACCACTACCTTCATTAAAATTACCTTGTTGTGATGTATTTATTTTATTTTATTTTCCTCTCATCTCTCTTTTCATTCTCTTCCGTGGCCATACCTTGTCATTTCTTCTATTCCTCTATACACTCTATACAGGTTTTATCATTTTGTTTACTTTATGTTTATGTTTATGTTTACATAACTACTACACAGTAAATTCAAATTATAGCTTCCATTTTATAATGTGTTGAGTACGCAAGACATTATGTGAATGTGTTGTCTGTCTGTCCGTCCGTCCGTCCGTCTGTCCGACCGTCCGTCCGTTCCGACTTTTCATGCAGTAAATGTTAACAGATTTTGACAAAATTATCAGGGTAGGTCCATAATGTCACAGGAATCACCAAATGTTAATATGAACTCGCCAGGTGACCCCTGGCCCAGGTCACCACAGGTCAAATTTTCGAAAGTTCCTAAAAATAGTCAGAGACGTACATAAATGCAATCAAAAGTGGGTGACATAGTGTGACCTTGACCCAGGTCACCAGACGTCACATGCAGTAAATATTCACGGATATCGACGAAATTTTCAAGGTAGGTACACAAGGAAACAAGGATCACCAAATGTTAATATAACCTCGCCAGGTTGCCCCATGACCCAGGTCACCAGAGGTCAAATTATCCCAAGTTCCTCAGAATATGGTCTGAGACGTACATAAATGCAATCAAAAGTGGGTGACAGAGGGGGTCACATGCAGTAAATGTTGACGGATATCGACGAAATTCTGAAGGTAGGTACACAAGGCCACAAGGATCACCAAATGTTAACATAACCTCGCCAGGTGACCTCTGACTCTGGTCACCAGAGGTCAAATTTTTAAAGTTGTTCAGAATGGTCTAAAACGTTCATAAATGCAATAAAAAGAGGGTGACGGAGGGTGACCTTGACTAGGTCAACAGAGGTCACAAATGTTGAAGGATTTCGACGAAATTCTCAGGTTAGGTACACAAGGCCACATGGATCACCAAATGTTAATACGACCTTGCCAGGTGACCTCTGACCCTGGCCACCAGTGGTGGAATTTTCAAAGTTGCTCAGAATGGTCTGAGACGTACATAAATGCAATCAAAAGTGGGGGGCATAGAGTGACCTTGACCAGATGTCAAATTTGCAAAGTTGCTCAGAATGGTAAGAAGCGTGCATAAATACAATAAAAAGTCGGTGCCAGATGGCGACTTCCACCGAGGTTACCACTTTTCTATCTATCAATACGGACTATCTATGTGTTGCCGCAGCAAGACATAGATACTGCGTCTCACGACGGTTAATTCTACATCACTATATCAATTTTCTTATGTTATTATTTGTCTTAATTATTCCTTACCCTTTTTACGCGTTGACGTCAGTTCATAATTCTACGTCTCCCTACAAATTCCGGAAGAAACTAATTTAGATTTTAGTTTAATTTAAAAACAAATTCGCAATAAATTTACACAGACATTATATTATAAATCAAGGAGGAAAATGTGTCTGAAATTAATCAACTCAGTTTTTCATTCAAATGAAATCAAGACCGTCTGTGGAGGATATATCTGGATCTATCTGCATTGTTTAATGAATATACGTTATAGGATGTAAAATTCAATGAAGGAAATGATTCCAAATATTTTTTTAAATTAATTGTGATACATTTGATGGGCATCTCTGAACATTGACACAGAACAAAAATTTAACATGCACTTCAACCCATGATTTTTGATATTTCATACTCATGAAGTTTCTGGATCTTTTCAGAGATGGGCGATGAAATGAGACTACTTTTAAATTGATTTCAATTCAAGGTGTCAAGGACTTTTTATTTGGTAGAAAATAATCAAGTAGTAAAATATGAACGCCAAAGCCAAAGGAAAAGGGAAGGGAAAAGCCGAAGCTGATGCAACAACCACTCAAACGACGACACTTTGCACACATTGCACCAACAATCAGTAAAAATGTTTATTTTTTATATTTTTTATAAAATATATTGTGTCAATTTTACAATTTATTACATGCACACGTAATTCGTCATTGAATTGGAATTGTTAACCAGCTCTATTTTTTTTAAAAAAAGTTAATGTCCGTTATACTGAGGTGTTGGCCGTGACTCATTCTAAATGACACCGTCGACATTGGAAATGTAGTGAATGAGGGCTTCGATCGTAATGATTTTAATTGAGTGTTCCCTTGAGAATTCAAAGCAGTCTTGCCTTCGTTTCATGCTCCCATCCTCATTCACCAGTTCACAGAGGACACCGCAAGGAGAACAGTTCGCAAGACGGCATAATTCTGAAATCAAGAAAATATTATATAGTAAAAAAAAATATTTCATTTGTGCAGACGACTTTTACTTTTTTTTTCAAGTCAGGGGATCCCAATTGGGATGAACAACTACATTAGATCCCAGGTGGTATCAGTTTAAGTAGTTCCCTTGTCAGCGTACAGAAATTCATTTTCTTACCGACTGCAGCTTCCGTGTGCCCACGTCTTTCCAGCACTCCACCTTTCGCTGCCCTTAAGGTCACCAAATGACCCGGGCTCTGAAATTTACTTGGATCCGTAATTGACGAATCAGCCAAGGCACGCGATGTTATGGCACGGTCAGCTGCAGAAATCCCAGTTGTTGTCCCTATGATGAAAACAACGATAAGTCACAAATGATTTAATATTTTATAGTTAAAATAATTCATAATTTCAAATTTTGTGCCTTCAATGAAGTCCACCGGGAGACAAAACGCGGTTTTGAAGGCATCTCCTGACCCACCATTGTGTGAGACCAATCGAGGAATCGAGAGTTGGTCAAAACGTTCCTTTGTCGTCGCACAGCAGACATATCCACTTCAAAATTCACTAATTAAAATTCAACTAATTTTCAAATATTTGCGGGCCATACCTTGTATGTCTTATCAAAAACGCCATCTGTTTCGTCGTAATCTTTTCAGCTGAAATGATGAGGTCACCTTCATTTTCCCTCTCCACATTGTCCAGTACGATTAAAAATTTTCCTTCAGCTTTTTTGTAAAATTTAAAATTATTGAAATTAACTTTTTATCAATTAAAAGTAATTAAACATTTTCAAATACCAAAATCTTTGATGGCAGATGAAATGGAGTCGAATTGTGGATGTGAATTGCTGTCCATTGCCATTTCAAGACTCAATTTGATTTTTATTATGGAAGCTATGGCCAGAATTTGTTTACTGACTTAATTTCAATCTCAAACTGAGACAAGGCACTTCGACCTCAAAATTTATCAGTGTGGTCAACCGCTTTGATTATTTATTTATAGCTCCATTTCTTTGTTACAGGGAACACCTGTTATTTATTTTTACAACAGTAAGACATTCCCTTTTGTATTTTTATAGACAAGGGAGGTGGTGCGGGTGGAACTCACCGATCTAAACAGCAAATTTTATTTCTAGCTGAAAATAATGAAGGAAATGATTTCAAACATTTTTTTAAATTAATTATGATACATTTGATGGGCATGTCTGAACATTGGACAAAAATTTAACATGCAATTTAACCTATGATTTTTCAAATGTCACACCTCATGAACTCTACGGATCAAATTTTCAGAGATGGGTGATAAAAAATTATTTCATTAGTGCAGACGACTTTTAACTTAATTTCAACTCAATGTGTCAAGGACTATTTATTTGGTAGAAAATAATCAAGAAGGAAAATATGTCTGACAAGCAAAGAAGTATATAGTTTTCTTATTTAAACGTAATCTTGGCCGTCTGTGGAGAATAAATCTGGACTTCTCTGGACTGTTGAGTGAATAATCAATATTCAGTGACCACAGGAAGGGTGAAGGGTCAAAGGCTTAAAATTGTCTTCCTATTGATGAAATATTTCCACCAGATGGAAACAGGACGACTGGCTGAGATGAATGTGGAGGCGGGACGTGAGATGAGCCATGATGTGGAGGTTCATCGATTTGCTTTTCTGATGGATATGCGGGGTTGTATATCATCGGTTGACCTCCATCTTGTTCTTGTACTTGTGGGTCAGCTTCTCCTGGTTGATCCATATGCGCTGGTAAGTGACCAAGTCTGCCACCTATATACATAGAAAATTAATCAGAATTATTAGAAGATCGTCCATTCTTGAAGTTAGAATCATGATCTGGTCACTTACGTTGGAAACGTGCTTGGCGTTGACCTTCCCGGAATAATAAGTAACAGCGACATGCTCGGTCACAACACCAGATGACCACAAAAAGAAGAATGGCCGCAAGGACCACAAAGAACACTTTGATACCCTCTCGAAATCCCCTAGTGTAAATATTGAAAAAATGTATATCTCAGTTTTACTGTAATTTGGAATTGTAGGACTTACTCGGGTTCAAATTCAAATTCTGGTATGCATGCCATGATTTCCAACAGCAATTCAGCTTCGTACCTCAGCGTCCTAATAATTAATTGTGGAATTCCAAAGAATACTCCACGTTCACGTAAAATAATTCGTACTACGATTGGTAAATGTCACAATCTTTATAAATTGGCCAGTTTTTAGGTTGATTCGTTGATATTTGCTTTTTGTTCGACTGTTTGAAATATTTTTGGTACACACGTCGGATCGTTGTCAAGGAAATTTCGAATTTATTTGCCTCACACCTACACACATTTCGATTTCTGGTTTAATTTTGTCAGTTGAAAATAATCAGTTGTAAAAACATTATTAAAAATCAAATCAACCACGCAAGATTTTATTCATTATCCGAACTAAATTTTGTCCATCGTTGGGGAATAAATGTAATTTGTTCTTCTCTACTCATTACTCACTGACCTCGGAAAGGGTGAGAGGTCAGGGTTCAAAATTATATTCAAATTGAGGAAATATTTCAGTAGATGGATCAGACGGCTGGTTGACTTGGAGAATGAGGTGAGACCCGGGTGACCTCATTTGTGGGTGACCCCTGATTGAATTGCTGTTCTGATGAATGGGCGGTGTTGCCGATCGGTTGAGCTAAGGATTGACCTTGTGGGTCACCAGCTCCACCTGGTTGACCTATATCGGCCGGTGGGTGACCAATTCCGCTTTCTACGAAATAAGAAATAATTATTAAAAAGTAGAGGTCACTGACCACTTCCAGCGACGGATCCCGACTGCATTGTACATCCTCGTTCACTTGACCTCTCAAATCAGAGTTTAAATAAATATTCTGTCCCATAAATTCGTTGGATATTAGCCCTGACCATTAGGATCAGGATATGTTCCCTAACCTCGGCGTTGTCGTTGGCGCTGACGATCCTGGTATGCGTGGTAATAGCGTGATGGGACATGACGACAGCAGAAAATCACACAGACAAGGCAGACCAAACCGAAGAAGACTCCAAAGATTTGGAGTAGGATAATACCCCTTGAGTAAATATTTAAAAATTATATGCAAAATTAAAAAAATAATTATACAACGCGGTTTTACTGCACCTATGACTTACTGGTCATGACTTCTATCTGGTTTAGGCGTTATGCATGCCATGATTTCCAACGGCAATTCAGATACGCCCCTCAACACCCAAATATTTCAGAACACAATTTTGAGCTTGTGTCAATTCACTCTGACCACCACTTCTACTATTCTCACTTAAATTATTACTACTACTGCTAAATGTCACAATCTTTAT
>JAQFYE010003696.1:0-14710 GCA_034694305.1 Protaphorura glebata
ATTGCCATACCAAAGTATGTGTATGCGGTATTTTTGTTCATCCCGCTCACTCTCTTCATGATGCTATGCCGCGCGGATTAGCGGCGCGAACGGACCCAGGGACCCAGGCACGCAGGCAGGCACTTAGTCAATTATATTATAAGGATGGACTACTGGATCTCCGCAAAGTCGATTTAGAATAATTGCAATCAGGCTATGGTCGAAAAAAAGTGCATAGTTGACAGAAAGCCATTTGTTGCTAGTTCTTGATTTTTCTGAGGTTAAATTTTAGTCAGAGAAGCACAAAGTGCTAAGAACAGGAATAGATAGAATTTGATGTATTTCAATAAAAACGTATTAAATCTTGACCTTGATTCTAGTTCCCAAGGGTAGCATTCTTACAATTTCTGTCCGCGATGTGTCTAATCGGGGACTCATCTGTAAATTCTTCTTATACCAGAACTTCTCTAATCTACCTAGAAAGAACTAGTTTCCTTTTTCTGCTGTCTAATATACGAATCAGGCGGTATCATTGTGTCGGTCACAAGACTGAACAATGGGGAGAAACATCTTTTTATTATTTCATCTTTTTACATTTTTTTTCTCGTATACATATGCTTGCCTGCAATTTCTACAAACATTTCCCAAAGGCCAAACACATGATAAATTTATACATCGGTCACTAGAAAAAATTCAAAATCCTAAACTAAATTGTATGAAGTGAAATGACCTCTGGAGTCTGGACTGGAATCGATTAAAACAAATGTAGTATAAAAGCTTGACGCCCGATTTCTGTGAATGCAGTAGAGATTGTTTAGAAGTTCTAGTTAAAAACGAAAACATTGCTGTGATTCAAAATGAAATTTTTGCTTTGCCTTTGTCACAATCGCAGGTAAGCGATGTCGAAGGCAACAAAACATTTTATATATATATATATATAAATAGAGATAGTGTAACATTTAATGATATCACCGTAATTTTAGTAGTAATTTGGATTATTACTCTAAAAAACGAATTCAACTGCAATGATATTATTATTTACAACTTTTACCGCAAACGTTTAAGAAAATTCGATAATTCAAATTCTTCCATTTAATTAAAATTCAATTCTTAGGTTTCCTAAAAGTTGCACATATTTCACATATTCGAATACAATATGAATGCTCGTTCTTACTAGGAATGTTTTATCGTAGAGTCAAAATTATATATTCATCCCTTCAAGTTCCTTGATTTAACAAAGCAAATTATGTATTTTGATTTAGTGGATTCAGCCGTAATTGAACCCACCATAACGCAACTGAAACTGGAAATATCTGTAATGAAGATAAGGCCAGGAAGGAAGAACGCAACAAACAAGCTGTCATCCAGATGATGCAAAAAGCTTTAGGCGACAAGGATTTTTCGGCATTTGACAAATACATTGACGCTGATCCGAAAAATACATTCAACACAATCCCCTCGTGCCTAATGGGAGGGAAGCTCTCAAGCAAGTGTTTATTGGCGAAAAATTAGAGGTGAGTAAGCAATACCCACGCACATATTTAAAATCAAGAGTGTTCAAAAAGTTACCCTTTTTTTGTAGGTCCAACAAGTTGCGGCAGACGGGGATTTGGTTTTTTATCATTGGAAAAGTACACAAATATTTGGAAAAGTGAATTCGATTGTTGAAATATTCAGTTTCAAGAATGATAAAATAGTCGAGCACCGGGATTTGATCCAACCATATCCTGAAGAGTCTAAAAATGATCACCCACTCTTCTAATTTCAATAGTATCTGTAATGTACAACTACAAGCATAATGATGAGAAATAAATTGTACTGTACTCTCGTTTGTTTCAGTGATTACTACAATAAAAATTATATAAATGATTCAGGAAATCACTAAGATGGCAAGGTCCTTACTACGTTGTTACGTAACGAGATATATTATAATTTGAATACTTGAGCTCTATTCCCCAAAGATTTTTTGTATTTATGCCGCGGGAGATTACCACAGACTTAATTCTACCGTAATTAAATCCATTGTAGAATAGAATGAATAATTTAGATTACGACTTATAATTGAAGTGTAACTTCCACGAGGTGGTAAAGCTGTTGCTGTTGAAATCTTCATTGTTTATAAAGCGCCTACTTTATTTCGAGCGTACACAGATTGACATGCTTCTTCAGAAAATGTATGCGTTCAAAGTAAGACATGACGAAACAAAGCGAACCGTACTAGAAGGGCGAAGAGGAGTTTATAAAACATTAATACTATAAACGTTTTTCAGCTTAGGTAAGCCTGCCATTCCGAATGTCTATTTCAGGGTTAGCAATTCGAGTACGAAAATAGTAGTGGTACAAGCAGGGCCTTTCATGGAAGGTTGAATTCTCTCCGCTAGGGCGACAACTCGACAAGAAATTCTGGAGGTGTCAGCAACCTCCACAGTCCAATGGCGTCATATTTTGTCGTGACTCTTGGGGTCATGTAATAAACAACTTAATTAAAATTTGTCCGAGCAAATTATTTGTTCCGATGACAAAGATTTTTAACGCTAGAAAAGTATAGCACGTCAATAGCGATCCTCCAAAACTAAATGAGGCAAAGCGTTTTAACATCCCCGGAATGAACTAAGGTGGGGGTTTCAGATGACCCTGAATATTGCACAACCAATCGTGCAAAACGTGACACCATCATTATTTTTAGACTCTGAACTGTCACGTTCAAACACAGTTGAATCGCCGATGTCACCCCTGGTTCGGGCGCCTGCGCCATCTTTCGAGATATTAGTGGTCCGTCAAATGCCGTCGCTTGTACCGATATCGTCGTTGGCGTATCCAGGACGCACTTCGTTGTCTATTTCACCGATTTTACGGATTTTCTCTACAGGAAGAATTTACATATAATCAGGCACTCGGATTAAATTCGTTTTGTATCCAGTGCTCTCCGGTAGTCGACTTTTTCTCGATTGTCTTACCTTGATCATAACTCTTGAATTTGCTGTGCTAAGAGATTGTGACAACGTTCAACGACAATATTAGGAGTTTAGTTTGTCATGAACTTGTATTCTGCGTAGGCTTTGTAAGATTGCAGTCCAGTTTCGTGCTGACTTGGTTTGAAGTGGGGAAATCGGCATTCGAAAGTGTAGTAAGTATGTTGAATGATATCAAGAATCCTTGGTTTAAAAGTTATTAAAGTTACAGAATTACAATTACATTAAATGTCTCGTACCTTTAAAATATTAAATTCAGAATGTACAAAATAAATTGCGAAAGGTTAAAAATTAGAATTCAGAAAACTACTTCTGCGGGCTAATCGTTTTTGTTATTTTTATTGTGTATTTTTTAAACGGTCGATATTGATATGCAAGTTACACAAATTAGCCACAGTTTTTCTATTCTTGTCTGGATTCGTTTAGTTAAATGTGAGCTTATTTGACCGTGTAGATTTTTATATAAATTGTCAGTGCGCAGTGGTAGGAGTAATTACTTGCTTCAAGTGTTCTAAAGGACGAGTTTCAAGATTGACCCAATTGTATTTCAGCAAGTAGAGTTTCCATGTATTCGGCTTTTCTTGCCAACATTCAAATGTTTGATTGGAAATTAGAATAAGTTTCAGTCCTTAGATTTTAGAAGACTGAAAATTCACTTAATTTATGGACGAACCAGAAGTGTAGGTCTAATTTTATTAATTTCAAAAATTCCAAGAAGTATTTCTTGCAGTTTCTGGTTTGTTTTTAAATAAACGACGGTAATCTCATAATCAGTATATTTCCGAAATTACCTAAGATTATACTTGTTTATACATTTTCCACTGTTGAAATAATTTTAAGGATTTCCTTTTTTCTGCACAGTTCGAAGATGTTTGGTAATAAATGAAATGAAATGTACAAATTTTTGAACACAATGTCTTAAGTTCTTATTTTCCGTAAGTCCGTACAAATTTTTGTGCCCAAGTGAGCGTCGTTCTTAGAGTAGAAAATTACAATTGTCAGTCTTCTCAAAACTACGCACAAAGAAGTAAGTGTTCGGATTCACTGCTAGTGCTACTACGTCTTCGATTTACAAATCCTCCGTAGGAGTTTTGTCTCACATAAATCCAAACAATGAAAGCGGTTTGTAGAATTATCTGTAAGCAATTCAATTATATTTGCTTAGCCGGGACTTGGGTCAGGAATTAAGAAGAAACTGACTTGAAATAACAAATCATTGTTCTATGTATAAGCTTTAAAAGTGAGTACAGAAATTGTCACGTACCATAACGAAGTGTTCTACGATGCAGAGTAGTGATCCCATTCTGAAGCCAACATAATCAAAAAGCATCCCTGCCGCAAGAGGGCCAATAAAGGAACCCAAACTCATCATGGAAAACCATATACCAGAATTGAGTCCATAAGTTGTAATGTCATCCGGATATCCCATTTTTCTAGACAATTCAGATTTCAATATTTGATAGTTTTCCTGAATTTTAAGTCGGAAACACTCTTAGTTTCTTACTTTGACCACTCTGTCAGTTGAAGATAAGATGACACGTTTAAAGCTCCTGTCCCCAATCCTTGTAAACCACACCCGATGCATGTTACCCAAAGTATTCTTTAACATTAGTAAAAATTAGATGAGCGATTATCATTCCTACTCTATTTTTTTAATGATGATATTAATTATTTACGTGTTCAATGGTAAAAAAGGTGCTGGTCCAATTATAAGGCAACCAATGACCATGATGATTGATCCTGCCAAACTTACAAAAATGGTTTGAGAGAGTTTATCACAGACCCAACCCCAAGCGGGTGCAGACACGGCATAAGTTCCCATCAGTAATACAAAAACTCCCGTCACTTGTACGGGCGTTAGATCAAACTAGAAAATCAAATAATTAGGTAATTTTTAAGAGAGTTCAGGAATTTAGGTTGCAACATTTTGGACTTAGGGATTCAGCTGAATTTTTGGCAGATTTGTACCCGTATGAACAAAATCTTTGAAATAGATATAGGTAGACCTCCTGTAGTGGCCACAATAAATTCTTCATGCTGGAAATTCTGGGGTGAGAGACATGTTATCATGTACAACGTTCAATTGACCTTTTTTCGAGATACTATGCTCAAGAGAGTCGGCGAATAACGGAGTGTGGGTCATTCGCCAATAAGGACGGTAATGGTTTCTGGCGACTCACTTGTCGAATATGAGGTTCTAGAATTGTGCACATAAATCCATTGCTTATTCCGCAACTCAGGACATTGAGTGCAGCGATAAAGGCTCCTGGTGTTGTTAGTAATTTTAAGATGCCTGGATTTGTCACCGTGATTTTCTCAGTGGAAAATGAATTGTCTATCACTGAATTCGTCGAGCGTGGTGTCAGAAATGGAGATAGAACGGCTGCACAAATGAAGAATCCTCCTATGACTAGAAACGGCAATCGGAAACCTCCTAACTGTAAAATGAAAATTGATAGTCCGAGTCCGAGTCCGAGTAAATTAACGACAATTCGTTTGAAATTATCTAACAATTTTCATCAGTTCACCTGAAAAAGTACTCCACCAATAGGGGGTCCGGCTATTAGTCCAGCCCCGAAAGCTGTTTCTAATGCGGCCTGAAAATATACAGTTTAATTCGACGGCCCATTTGACCATTTTATACCATTCAAAGTGTGTCTGAAAATATATATAATGTTCTTACAAATGTTTTGGCCATTGACTCTGGGAATTCCATCGCAATCACAGCGAATGACGCCGTGACATATGCAGCGTTGCCGAGAGCTTCAATGATGCGAAAAGTAAAAGATAACGTTATGAACCAGTCATGGTCATCAATATTGTCCAACACTCTGTTCACAGAAAGAGCAAATTATGATATTTCTTAATATTAATTGCGTCACAAAGGATAGAACTTTTCCCATAAAAGTGAAATTATAACAGTAACATAATTTTGCCTTCAATTCCTATTAGTAAGGAGGAGTCAGAAATTTATATACCGACGTAGTAGACGGGACATGAAATAACAAATTCTGAACATTTTCAGCCTGGAGTAGTTTCCTTGTCATTAGACTATAGAACTTAAAAACTTACCCGAAAAGAATGCAACCAACTGAGTATCCCAGTAGACCCAAATTAAGTACAAGTCTCGGACCAAGTTTGTATAGCTATGCATTTTTTACAAATTCATAATTCAATTTTCAATGATCTTACGTATAGTGATTAGTGTTCTTAACGAAATTACTTACATATTTCCCGATTAATGGGCTTAAGACAAAAGCTATGCACTCAAATACAGAAAATACCATTCCATATTCCGTCGCAGACGAACCTTTCTTCTCGGCCTTTTGAAACAAATTAACACAAAATTTAGAAGGTTGATCACAAATATGAATTTCAAGGAAAATCTGAACTTTAGAATTTTACTTCAGCCGGATAAAATGGTGCGAGCACCGAAATTGAAGCCCCAGCAAAGAAATTGCCAAAAGTTAGCAGAATAAATGTTAGCAATTTCCGATTCGAAATTTCGTTGGCCATTTTCAACTTTTAAGTTCCAAAATCGGGGTAACTATCACCAAATACACTTGATGTTCAACCTGTTTGTATATGGTTAGTTTAGTACCGACAAAATCTCTTAGTTATTATTGTCTTAAAGTTCTTTAACCGTCGTATACTGGACTGGATGAATAACATTTACATAGCGCTCATTTGATTAAATTTCCATACAAACATCTGTTACGCATTTCCTTAATCTGAAGTAAATACTGGGTTGGCCAGTGGGTCGTTTAATTCAACGGATGGAATATTTTAACCTCTTGGAATATTTTATTGGTTAACAAATAAGCATTACTTAGATATGTTTTATCTTTTCAATCTGTATGTAGAACTCGTTATGTAATGACTAACCCTGAGCTGTACAGGGCACAAGGTGGCTCAGAAAATACTGAAGCTTTTACCGCTTCATACACTATAAGTAGCTTTCACAAAGTTCAAGTTTGCTTTTCAGAGTCAGAGTCAGAGAATTCTTTATTAGCTCGTGGACTTTAGTCATCCTTGACGTTATCGTCCATTTTAAAGTTAAAAACGATTTTGACCGTGCCACATCATAAGTGACCTCATCGGCCGGCTTTATTGTCCGGGCATGGTTCAATTCTGATATGTTGCCTTCACCTTGTAACATAGCCAAACCGACTGGAAAAGTGAAATATATTAAAACTCCGGAACATAGGAAGATTATGAATGTAAATGCAGTTTTAGTTATCCTACTCTTCCAAAATTCCAAATATAGTTTTTTCCTAGAATGAAATGCGAGATACCGATTAATATTTGCTAAATTCAGTCAAAATTGAAATAAACAATCTTATAAAGTATAAACTATTGACCTTGCTTACTAACTTTACTAATGCTTAATTTTGCAAGAAACCAACCGTTATGAAACTGGTCTTTCCAAGCAAGGTGACAGAGTACCAGCTGTATTGGACGTACCCTCCTGAATCTCCAGAAGTTAACAAAGGAGTTCGGTTCATTTATGTCTACTTTGTAGTAATTTCGGTGTCCTATAATCACAGCTCTGCAGGGCGCTCTCGATAAGACGCATAATAATTTGTTTATTTTTTGGAGCGGTTACAAAGATTTATGTTATAAGTGAACTTAAAACGAACACAATATAATCTAATGATAATTTTGATGTATTTTAGACGAACCTAGAATTTCTTAGTAGAACAAATTATGTTCGTTCTAAGCTGGTAATAATAATGCTGAAGAAATATTACCTTGACTGTAACCTAACTCTATGTAACTACGCCACAAATCTAACAGACGATTGTGCGTCTTTTTGAGAACGCCCTAAATAATGAAGCCTCAATGGTACGACCACCTTCGAGGCAAATATTTTGTACAAGATTGATACGAGAGTGGCCACTTTGGCTGTACTGGTATCGGCGTCATAACATCAGTGTTGGAGAAATAACTATCGAATGTTTATTAGGCAAACAATCCCTTGCAGATAGTCTGTTGGAAAATATTCAATGTATAGTGATATCTGGCCATGTCGCCCTGGAACAACGTTATGCTGCTGCATGGGCAGGAACTGGCAATCTCTCGTCTTCTTCTTGTCACGGAGTCGAATCAAATCAAATCAAATGGCCTAGAGACATGCCTGGTCAGCATAGTTTTGATAAGCCCGGCAATACTTTACTGTTTCATCACTAGACTTTCTCCTTAATATGCATACAACACTATATACTAGAAAACTGGATGTGAGTATTCCATAGATCTTGGTACCCGTAGTGATGATACGTGAGTCACCGCGCGTTCTTTGACCTGAGGATACCGATTCATTCAATGACGCAAATTGCTGAGTCATTCTAAAGTAAAGTGTGCATACGAATTATAAGTTTTTGCTATTTTAAAATAAAACCTTGTCAAATTCGATTAGCCCACTTTCGTGATCGCCGCTCTCAACCTCAAGATTACGATCTAAGAAATAGGAAGCCGAGGCTGCGTCTGAATGTGTAGACAAGCATATAAATCTTTCATGCCATCGAAACTGCCAGGTTTACGTCCACGCACCGTGGCACAAGAGCGTCCATCACTTGTACCGCACACCAGAAAACCAGACATCTCGTCTTTCTTAAAATTCTAACAGATCACAGAAACTCAAGAGTCGGTTTCAAGACCCGGAAGTGGAATTGAATCGCCTTCGTCATTCAATTTGTCAGCCCATCTCAGTGAAGGAAAGATCTTTACTCAAATTGACTTCTCGTGTACATGTCAAGCGCGTCGTTTCTGTGAAATACGACGTTTTGTAGTATTAAACACTTTTCTATAATTCATGTGTTGAAAACAGGACTTTCTGCATCCCTGTTAATTTCTTTTAGCCTGGTCAATAATTTTAGTTTTTACTGTTGTCAACATTCGAACCTATAAACAGGTTACGTGAATTACGTACAGTTTAATCTCTTCAAATGCCATTTCACAAATTTAAAGTTCCTAATTATTCACAATTTAGACTATAGATCAGTAGAAACCTCACTTCATCCATAAATAAAATTCTTCATTTCATCAATGAGATTTTCTCAAATGAAGTATACACTTACTACTAGGGGTACACCCTTCAGGCCAAGCAACTTTGAACGAAAATACACGACGACGTTGACCCAGTTGACTAACGACAGATATTAATTACTGAGAGTATTTTTTTTTTGCGAAATCGCGTTATTGCAGATCCGACGTCCTTTTCAAGCACATTCACTTAACTGTCGAAATGAGAGCAAGATTCAACCCTGTCATGAATGGAAAAGTGGTCCATTTTTCAAATTTTAAATCAGGTCATAATATCTCACTAAAATGACCTTGGTATTCTTATTCTTGAAATACATGTGTTCTGCATGATTTTTATGTCCAATGAAAATTATTGCCTAAGAACTTCGACAGGAGCTGATAATGACCCACTAGAACATGAGTAATGAAAGTAACGCTGAAAATAACACAATTTTTTGAATGTATCGTCTCCGTCAATTCTCAAATTAGTACATGAGACATGAGAGTTGGCACGAAGTGTGAGACAGCCAGGAAACCCCTGGAGAGAAGTCAACGGTAAAGACAGTGATTTTGAAAAATTAGTCTAGTCTATAGTACAACTCAACACTTTCCATTTTATTTTGAAGCGAAGAAAACTAACGGCCTTTGCTTTATGTTTGGCAACCAGTTCGTGTGAGATCTTTCTAAATTTTAATTTCCTGAATGTTAAGAATTTCCTCTAAATTATGAACGCAAAATATAGTTTCTTATACTACTAAAATGATTTGTTCGTCAAGTACTTCCGCAGGAAATCGCACCAGGAGTAATTATATCTTGAACAGTTCGTTAAAGAACAGTTATGGTGGCTATGATCTGAACCCGTGGATCTACTCTTTCAGCATTAATCGATAGCCATTTACAGCATTCTGAGTAGGATGATATAAAAACAAAATTTCCTCTGAAATCACTACATTCTTAGGAAATATGAGAATAACAGCACCCTCTAATCTCATTTTGATTTTATTCTCCTTTCAGGAATGAAATCGGAACAGATGTTTCTTCAACAGAAAATGTTTTCGTATCGATTCGCTGAATAAGTTATGTTTACCTGGGATTCTACTCAAAATCCTACTGCGTAGAAACCTTTCCCGTATAAATTGGTTCTGTTTACAAAATACACGACCTAGGACTATCTTTCGTTGCACAAGAGTTCGTTTTGGCACAATGATGAGAAGAATTTATTTTCGATTATTCTTTAGCAATGAACTTTAAAATGTTCTGGGATGCACTATAAGACATCGAGACTGACAACGAAATCTGCCAAATAAATATTTCTCAAAATTTATTTATTATTTATGCCGAAGTGTTTTCAAAAGTTTTTCAATTATTCTTGAACACCAAATAATCCACAATTCCAGTTTTGCCGGTGCGTTTCAGAATAGAGTACACAGTATCCGATATCCGTTCAATTATAAGACAAATAGTCAACGTTTTCATTTGCCGGGTAATTAATTGACCAGTTTCTTTACTCTATTCACGACTTGACGTAATTAGAGTCGAGCACATACAATTTGTATAATTTACCGATTCCAAGAATAATTGCACTAATTCAAAAACAATGACTTGAGAGACCCCTGAGCAAAACTGTAATTCTCATCAGAAGGAATATCCACTAATTCTCTGAACAATTATTATTTGGAGGTATATTCTGAGTAAAGACAGAGAGACAAAGTGTTTTATATTTCGGACCCCGCAGGTTAACGTTTCAGACTTCGCGGAGGACCTATGAGACTTCTTGCTTCGTAGGTTATGTTCAAATTATAATTTGCTTTGTTTTCCCATACCAATCATTTTTTTTGATTACATCTGTTATTGTGCGTTATGGACGAGCAACACCCGATCGTATGCAGGATTTTCTGCCAAATTACAGAAATACCAGTTCTAATAAAAAATAATTAATCCCATCGAAATTACATTCCATCATTACTTAGAATCGCCTGGCCTATTTTTTTGGTAAATAATTACTCAATTCAGTACTTTTCCGTAAATTGTTATATTAATTCACATTATGAATCTCTCCGGTTGCAATCTGAGTCTGAAGGAGAAAAGAAAAATATGGTAAAGTGTATTTCTAGTATGGAGAAATATTTCAGAAGACAGTAAAGTATAGAAATTATTGACTTAAAATATACGCATGGTGACCAGATATACTCAATTGGGCAGTATAATGCATAATTTATTCTCAAGATGTAACGAGAAAAAGTGAAAATGAATTTAGAATACATAACATTTCTAGAAATATTCATGAACAGGGATTTTGGTAAATAGCAAATAGGCACCGATGTGTTCAACACAGACACATTTTATTCACCCAGTTCTTATAGTAGGCAGAAGAAATTGATTTTATTATCCAGCGATTATTAATAACGGTAGTCTCAGTAATCGGTTTCAGAAACCGGGAAACTGAATCTAATTAATACTTACCCAATGACTGCAAAACACTGCGCTGTGCTACCAGGTATACTAAAATGGTATTAAATTATTGGCAAGATTCCTATTGTATGTCAAATTTTTAGTAACAATACTTTTTCTTACTAAAGCAGTTTTTAATCAGACAAGACTATTTTTGAATCTGAATGTCCGAAAATGTGGCCAAATTTGATTTCGCTTTACTTTCTATGGACGTGTTCGAGCTGTGACAGATAAAGCATATTTTTTTCTTTCATTTTAAGTAATTTCTCTACTCTAGGGTTCACCCAGAAAATTATTTGCTTTTTGCTTGTTTTTTTTAAGCACATTAAGCTTTCAAATAAGTTGCTTAATATTAGTATTAGAATTTTCAACTCTAGTCAGTTTTAGCAGAAATTGAAATATAATATTTACACTTTTCCTGAACCATCTGGATCGGCACAGCACAGCATGGTACTTGAATTTGGGCGAATTGCTGGGTATTGCCCGATATATTTCGAAATTTGGAGAAAGCTATAATTTTTCTAAGAAAAATTCAGTCTAGATAAGAGCTTAAAAATGAAAATTCATTTTACCACGATATAATCATACTTAATCAGAAAGTCTGAAATACGCTCACCAAAATTGGCATAATCAGAACCTTGGAGCAATTCCACCGGAATTGAAAAAGTGGCAGAATATTTTTGAAATAGTTTGACAAACAAACAAATCGTGAAAAAAAATAATAATTCAAAGTTGGAATCCAGATCTACAAAAACTTTTTTAAATTATTCTAAGAATTATTCGAATCAAACCGACGTTAGAACTTGTGAACTCAATTCCAGATTGTGTTGAGTTTAGATTATGATTTCCAAGGAATTTTCGAAACATACATAATGATGCGCCATTCCATTGCTCATATCCTCAATTAAGACTTTCTAATCCAATAACTTATGAATTTGTTTCAAAGCAGTTTCTCCACTTATCTCTACCGCGAAGTCACTTCTCAAGTGTGACAAGAAAATAAGTTTGCACTGACCTCGCACTGAGATATCTGTTTCTTTATTTTAAGTTAAAGGTCAGTAATGACGTCTAGGATTGATATTGAAGGAGTCACATTATAAATAAAATAATAGGAAAATATAATAATAGGATATAAATTCTATTTCCTGATTTTCCCAGTACTATTACATGCGTGTTGAAATAACAAATCGCAATAGGCCAACACTTCCCAGAAAATCTTACCTGTGATTATTTTCTAAATATACAATACACCTACCTACCATTCTTTTACCTGTTTTCGTAGGATACTTTCTGACTCATTAGGCACGGGATTACCGGTGTCAGGTTTGCGGATTTCACGGAAGCAATAATTGTAATTGCCAAATCTTAAGGTAGGTTGAACACTCGGCTCCATGTGTACACAGATCTATCGTCGAGCACCATTTTTGAAGCAATAAACAAACTGGAGTGTTTTAGAAGACTCTGCACAATAGGAATGGGTTTTGTCAAGTTATTTATTAAAATACGAATCCGGTAAGTCAAAATGAAACATACAAAAGTTTGTGTCGATTTTAGTGGAATGGTCGGAAGACATTGTCAATTAAAATTATTTTCAATCTAGATTTCGGAAATCAATTCAAAATATAAATATAAAAATGTATTTCAAATCAATTAAGATGATATTAAAAACAGTCAATTATGTCATTTCTTAACTGCAATATTCCAACCTTTTATCAGAAACATTGTCTATTAAATATTTGTTATTCCTACACCCCCGTCCTTCTGAAGTGGATGATGGGGTGTGGGATTCGCTAATCTCAGCTGTAACCAAGTCAGTTCGGAATAACACAAAATATTTTTGTTGGACTGACTGAAACTCTATAAAGGATTGGCTGAAATATGATCTGTTTTTTGCAATTTTGATTCCAATGTTGTGGAAAATTTGAGACTGGGCTTTCACATTAACTGTTAAATTAATAGTTCTGAGTAGGACGCGAATAATACGTTTCTTTCACTGATTTTCCATTCCAACCTTTCGAATTTTTTATCTCGTAAAAATTAAAATCAGTTTTCTCTCACAAAAAACGGATAAAAATGAGGTGAAATCGGTGTGGAAACTTTTGCAAAAAAAAATAATTTTGGGTGATGTTAGATCAAAAAATATTTTCGGCCATATAAATTGTACCCGGTGTGTAGTGGCGTTCAAATAGAATTGGTCAGGTGACCCGTTAGATTTCCGTCGATATTTTCTACGAAATGTACATCTCGTATTATTTGTTTGTTTTTTCTTTAGTTCGAAATGGAATAACGTTGAAATTGCTAATCAGTTAGAAAGTAGATATTTCAAACATCTTTGATACAATTAATTCTAATCATTATTCGTTCCATTTTCTCAAGAAGGCTTCGGCATTGCTTTTAAATTGTTCAGTGTAATTTTCTTTAACCAATTAATACGTGGTTATTTTTAACATTTGTTGAATGCATAACGAAAACTAATGAAGAAATTATCCAGTCAGTTAGTAAACGTCAATAGCTTATTTAATTTCATCTGTTAGTTTATTTATAATAGTTCATACACATACATAGGTCTTAAACCTTATAATTAGCGCGTTTCCTTGATATTTGTACCACGAAATGAAAGCGTCTAATATGGAGAAACAAAAGCACCTTAGTACGGAATCCGTTGCAGTTTCGAAAGCCTTACTACCCTGAAAGGCGCATACAAATATGATGGATATGCGGAAAATTGTTTACCTTGTTAAGTAAACAAACCATTTGGATGGAAATAATGAGGAGAGCAATCAAAATATATATGTAGCTTGGGGTATATTCCCGAAAATTGAAAGACCTCCTCAACTGAGGAGATCCTCAGGTATGTGTGTGTCCATTTTCCAGGAATTTCAATACACATTGTTCTAAATCAAATTTACAGAGGGAATTCCAACAAGTAGAGTACTTTTTAAGGACAAGCGAGATTAGCTGCCACACGCGTGACTGATCCGTTGGCATTGCTAGGAATTTTTAAAACAATACAAATAAATGAATACTGGTCAATGCACAATTAGTCACTGAAAATAATTTTCGGGCGAAACTATTCTCATTATCAGGACACTTGAAGTGTCCAACGTTTAGGGATTTGTGCAAGGGGCTCATTGTGAATGGATTGTATAATTTGTAAGAGGAGTCTGTAATCTGAGCGAATGTTATGCTTATAATACCTCCGAACAACTATCAGGTTCACTGAAAGTTGGATACGAATAAAAATACTAATTGGTAAATATTTGTTACGGAACAATTATTTATGAAGC
>JAQFYE010003697.1:0-14710 GCA_034694305.1 Protaphorura glebata
CCGTACTCATCATCAGGACGTAAGATCGCCAACAAAATTAGCTAATTTTTGACAATCACCATTCAGTTTTCAAATTTTCGTTATTTTCTGTAATTTATGGTGATTGTCAAAAGTTTCTTCAGTTTGGGTTGAAATTAACAGTGTGGTCACGTCCTGCGAGATTGAGTGTCTCATTTCGTAGATTATCATCGTTAGACAACCGATGGAACCTCACTTTTGGTGTACTAGAACTCGAACTACTGTTTTTAGTACAACCGCTCACAATACAGGTAACCATATTCACAGATTTAAAAAAAATACTTTAAAAAATCAATTTCCTACAACCCAGGAGAGATCGTGGTGCCTATTTAAATATGGACTGCAATTAAGAATAGAATAAAACATTTTTCGGCACTAACATTCAGAGAGAATCATATAAATGCCAGTAGTATCTTCCATATTGTGGTATCTTATTAAAGTGTCTATGTATAGGTATCCATATGGTTACTGACTCGAGGGGAAATTTAAAACAAAGAATGTAGAGAATGACGATTAAAACTGAACCCATGACTTCAGTCAATTATACATCAGAAGGAAAATCAGGCCAAACCAACAATTTTTATATTGGGGACAATTCAATATCACGTTAACCATGAACCGCTCAAATTCAGTTGACGAAGAGATGACCTGGACAGTGCAAAATATACAGCAGTTCAATAGCTGTCACTGTATAAAAACCATGTCGCAGTGAACAAGCTATGAACCATAAAACTACATTTTTCTCCAAGTGTGTAGGGTAATTCTTGAGGAGACTATGTTTGTCTATTCTGCAAAAATACTGAAAGACCCCTTAAATATTTAAGTAGGTCTTCCCTAGTTGATCCACTTTCTATCATTTAGACTAGTTTTAAAGCTACCCTAAGTGGATATGTCATAATATGTGGGTGCAATATCCTTTTACGCTACGATGATTGAAGAAAACAAATAACTACAATCTGAAATGACACTGACTAGACGTCAGGTCTCGTTTTTTCAAAGACTTCAATCCACTGATTGTTCATACAAGTTGTCTCCATTCGCCATCTTATTTCACGCTAAGCGGATTCCTTGTGAACCACTTACATTTGTATTGACATTGCGACTGTCATCCGAATGAAGCACCCCGGGAATACGATTGTGACTTCGCGTGAGTAATAAATCTTGGGACCATGTGTGCATTACTTACGCGCTGTACATCAACAAAACGACAATAGGACAGGATCGCAAATGACGATATTCGACTTGGTGGTGGGGGACTAATATCGGTTCGTCAAATGTTTCTTGTCAATAACTTCTTTCTCCCGGAGAAATTCAAGAAGCTGATAAATTGTCAACTACGTTAAGGCGGGCGAATAATTTATAGACAATGCCCTGTGTTGGCGCTATCAGGAGTGATGTACAAACTTTATTAAAACTTAATGTTCCGTCAGTTATTTTCCTATTATTGTACCTGTTTCGGCAATCATAAATGCCTTACGTTGCGGACAGTCATAATATTTACGAGCAAAGGATGCTGCAAAGGGCACGGTAGAAGATCCCTAGTCAGAATTGGCTGCATTTCGGACATGTAGCCCTTGACCTGCCGAACAACTTTTGTGAAGGTCCCAACCCGAAGAGACCCACCTTATTCCCGCTAGAAATACGGGGAATGTGATACGCCTTAATGCTAGCCGTGCGACTTTTTGGGGTCCAACCTTCACAAATGTTGTTCAGCAGGTCAAGGCATAAACATGTCCAGAATGCAGCCAATTCTGACAAGGGATCCTTTGCCGTGTCCTTTGTGCAGTATCCTTTAGGGGAAATTAACCCATATACGTCGTCTCCTGATTTGAAACTGATTAATAAAATGTCATTGCCTGTAAATTCAAAAATTGTTGTTTACAGGTTTATCGCAGTCTCAACGCAAAGCTTGAGTGAGTGTTCACTACTTTATTGCGCCAAATCCCAACGTATACGACCTGCACTGAAGTAACTAGGGTAAGAGAAATCCATTAGTGGAATGGAAAGCTCCGCTTGTTGCATTTTGTATTCAATTCAGTCGATGATTTCTACGGATTTTGATTCTAACAATCTTATGATAATGGTGTTGCGGTCTGCTCTGCAGTCTAAAATTGACAAATTGCGAAACTGTGTTTTTTACGTACACACAATCAGGCAATTGAAATGAGAGAAATAAACTTTATTCAAGTTTCACAACCCACCATTGTGAGTTGTCAACATTGACACAGTATACATTATCAATACCGAAGTACATTCATGCACATGAAAAAAATTTGTATAATATTTAAATCACATATGACAAATTGGTCACGCAGATGTAAAAATGTACAGGTGATTACGTAGAATGTATACAGAATCTTTGATGACTGAGTCAACTATCGCCGCATTGATTGATTTTGTTAACTTGAACCTCCGTCTAAATTGTTCGAAAAAATTGGGGATTTTACCCCTTGCACCAATCATAAGCCCGATCACTTCTACAGTTTCTAAGTCATATTCAACCTTAAGGTCAAACACATAAGAGCATACCAAGGTCGGTTGATGTACATATTTAAGTATGTACCCACGAATAGGGAAGGAGCAATGTGTGAGGCTAAAATTTAACTAATGAAAAAAAGCTAAAGCAAGTAAGCGTGAAGCTTGTGGTATTCCGTGTCTGGAATACACAACAGACAATGATCACACCTATGTGTTTGGGGAGAGCATTTTAGTGTGTAGCATTAAATCTGTAAAAGAAACAGAACAATTTAAACTAGTAACGAAATTACTCTACTAGACATATTAAAAATACTCGGACTGGCGTGAATGTACAATAGATGAGATTCAATATTGAATTGTTTCTTTTCTCGCTTCAAAACATATGCTGAAATAAGTAGTTTAGACTTTCGGTGGAGCCGGTATATCACTATACAAAAACGATGAGAGCTGAATTTGCCCCAAGATGTCCTTCAACTGTTTAGTTCGCTGGGCCTGCCTCGAAGGAAACCATTGCATGTCTAACAACTCCCGAATGAATTGATTGATACAGGCATGTTAATTACAGTTTATAAGGACGATCTTCCTAACGATATCTCTTAGACAGAAATTAGCAGCACAGCGTCTATTTTCGAATTACGATTTTTTATTTCTTACTATAACGCCTGAGTTAATACGACTCTTATAATGTTTGAAAATTATTGCAGGTTTGGATTTACAACCCACATTATCGTTTCAAGTATGTTGTGTCGATGTCAACTAAATTGTTTTTAAATTAAGCCATGGTGAATAATAGAAAGATTAATTGTGGGTGATGGTATTCAGAGTGGACCAAAATTAAGTATCTACTCGTCATAACTTCTATAATTTTGGGCGAATCTGAAGCGTGGGGTAGCCATTTTATTCACGTCTGATGAGGTACGTCCCACCGCGTTCCGATGCGCTCGTTGTCAACAAAAATCACATCGTGGTAAATGTAAGAACGAATTCACCTGGAAAGGATTGACCCCACATTTCGTACAGAGCTACTCCTCGACCTTCTAAACAAGGCTCAAATCGGGATCAACTCGATAGGGTCACCAACTATTATATGGGCATCACGTCCGATGGCTTTAAACTTTGCACGCTGCTTCCCCTTGCATAGTAGGAATAGGAAACACCTTTATATTGGGACATATTTTATCCATGAAACTACTTTCAGGATTATCTGGATTTGACATTCCCTGCTTTACAATAAAGGGTTCTCTTGTTTCCTGCGTTCTTTTTTACATGAAGGCTTTGATTGTCTGAACGCAATTTGGAGTCAGAGTAAACTATGTTTTGATTGTGTCACAACGAACATCGAATCGTAAATTAAATTATACTGATTTTACGAGATGCATGAACGATGTCAATTAAAGTGTCTTGAGCACTTTACGACATACATATGTGTCAGGTGCTCTAGAGTTCTGGTTCACTGTTCTACATTTTTGGAGTACTCTTGATCATTTCATTTTAGGCTTCATGGTACGATGGCAGTTCAAAAAGTTATCCGAAAATATTTTTTACTTCATTTTACGGGCACAATTACAATGAGTTAGATTTACTACTTTTCAATATAGTCTCCCTGGAGTTCAATACACTTTTCCGATTTAGATTTCAACCTGTCCTTACCGGTTTTAAAAGAAAATTTAGGTCGGGTCCGAGAAAAGTTTTACACCTCCTCTTTCACTTCGTCATAATCGGAATACCACTTTCCCCTAAAGTGTTTTTCTAAAGGTCAAAATTAATATAAATAGCCAGGCCAGGTGCATGGTCTTGACTAGAGTAGGTCGGAACTTCGAATTTTTTTATTTTTTCCGGTACAAATTCTACAACTTGGGTTTCTTGAGCAAGATCGTCAGAATTTTGATGAGATGGTTCGCATATTAATATCCACATTTTTATTTATTTCGGAATGCGTGAATGAAATTGGCCAGAAATTTGCAATATTGTGCGTCAAGCATTGCTTTTCCATAGTGTAAGAAGTCGATTTTGTGAACACCGTTCCAGTCCGTGAAAAAAATGGAAGCCACAACATATTAAGGTGGTGTGGAGAAAACTTCTGCCACTGATCACTGATGGAGCAGATGCCTTTTGTGTCCACACTCTCTTGTTTCGACTCGGGATCAAATTACTCGTGGAACGAAAACTCTGAGCTGTGAAAAGGTGAAGTATGTACTACGCTATGCAGAAGGAACAAGAAGAAAATGGAATACCCGGGTTTTGGGGTTTCAGGTCGCAAATTCAGCTTAAAAGTGAGTTTCTCTTACAGTGTAGGTTGAAAGATTATTGTAATCACTTTTTCTCTCATAGTTTCTAATTTAACTAAAGGTTGGTAGTATTCAGCAATTCAGAAGTTCTGAGCTTTTATTTTATCAGTACGCATTTTATCTTCTGATCAATTTCCGGAGAATGACGTCATAAACAATCCACCTTATACCCTTTTGTATGTCTCCAAAGAAATCTTGTCCAAGTTATAAATCATACACAATCGCGTACCTGCAAGCTATCGGGCCAGTCAAAATGAATAATTTCTACCATGTTATAAAAAATTTAAAATTAGGTTTTCAACTGGTGTGCACGGTTTTAGGGAAAAGTGTAATCCTTCAACCTTAAATCTGTAATTTTCTAGCTAACTCATGCATTGCCTAATTTGATTGAACCGCAAATTATTTACCCAGATTCTCAACAGTCATTTCTGTAATCGCTTTTTCTCTCATACTTTTTAAATTACCTAAATGTTGGTAGTATTCAGTATTTCAGAAGTTCTGAACATATTTAATCACTACACATTTTATCTTCCGCATCAACTTCGGCAGAATGACGTCATAAAAAAGCCATCTGACAGCCTTTTGTAGGTCTCCGAAGAAATCTTACCCAAGCTATAATCCTACGTTATCGCCTTACCTGCAAGCTATCGTGCCAGTCGAAATAAATAATTTCTACCATGTTATGAACAAATTACAGACAGGTTTCCAACTGGTGTGCAGGGTTATAGAGTCAAGTATATCTCCTCAGACATCTTAAATCCGTAATTCTCTGGCAGAAATAAATCTGTGATATGCAGGGTGGGTCAAAACTACAATTTATTGTTCGAGTTTCTCTCTACTGGTTGCGCACGCACCTGCATTGTTTCTAATTTATTCTCACGACAAGCAGATAAGCATAGTTGACATAAATGCGCTTTTCAAACTCTTCCGGGAGAAGAAATTATTGGCAAAAAACATTTGAAGAACCAAAACTACACAAATTTGAAAATCATGATTAGTGTCTGATATTCTGTCTTATTGTCATTTTATGGATGTAAGTAATGCACACAGGGCCCCAAGATTTGTTACTCACACTATATCAAAGTCCGCACTCCCAGGGGATTTATTCAATCGCAACGTCAATACAGATGATCGCAGCCACTTGTCAAATCAGATGACGCTAAGAAGTTCAGCTACTAATTATCGTTGTTTTCAATTGTCATAAAATGTTACGAAAACGAAATTACATTTTGATTTCTCATTACTGATCTCGACACATTGTACCCGCTTTCAGTTTAGTAGAAAAAGCCTGGCCGAAATATTAAAAAAAACTTTCTAGCAATGTACAAAACTTTTATTAGCAAACGACTGTCATGAATTCTTGAAGTGATCTGTGGAGTTATTTATTTCTTGAGTCAGTCTAATTTTTACAAGTGGAAGGGGTCCCTCGTAGGTAAGTTTGTTAAAAAGATTTGGCGGACTGATGTGACCACTCCAGTTGAACGGACTCAGAACCATAGAGATAGAATTATATAATAACTAGAGAGGAACCCGTAATGCTTCTTATGGGCACAATCTGCAATTTGAGTTCGCATGTTAACAATACATTACGCTTATGGCAAGTGGAGGAAACAGTTTCCTCCAGTCTCCGTGCCTAATAATGTATTTTCGGAAATTCAGAAAAATCCAGTTTTGAAATGAAAATTGACGTTTCTTCCTCTCTAGTTACTATAGTTTATTTTCTATCTCTATGCTCAGAACAGACCGAACATGTGGAAAGTATATAGTTCATTTTGATTTCACACATGTAATGGAACAGAACGAATTCGTGATCACTTTGACTCACCATGCTGGGATTGCCCTGATGTGGATCAAAAAATTTCCACCACTGGAACGAAAGCCCCATCTTGTCAATGTGCGGAACCCCAAAAACTTCCCACAAAGATTCAACAAAACTGGACGACTGAGCGGACTGGGGTCCAATCACAACACCGTCCTTGAGCCATTGACACACTGAAAAATAAAGGAATATTTTCAAATATTATTTTTTATCTGTGTTGGCGAATCAGTAGTTCTGGCTTCATCAATTTAAGATTTTTGGCCAACTTGTATCAAATTTGATTGGATTGAAGTTTTTGGATAAATGACATTATGACGTGTAAACGGTATCATTTCAGCTCGTATAATATCGTCTTCATCAAACATCGTTCGTAGCGTGAAAGGTTATTGTATGCACATTATTATAGTATGTATGCACTGATTGTCTTACATCGCGGATGCCTGACTGTATTTGTGCGACTTTAGATTGAGTTAGTGAATACGACTGGCATTGCTGAGCATAATGTGTAGAAGGCATGCTAAATATCACGCGCCAATACTCCACTGCATTCCAAAACAAAAACTTATATGCACTACCAATCGATAAGTGAATCTCAATTATTTTACGTCCAATGCAGGCCAGTTATTGTATCTCGACCGGCCTAGTGACACCTGGTAAACCATCAACTCACGGACTTGAAATGATTTGAGATTCCAGTGCTAACACAGGCTGGCCAGGTTGTGTTAATTGCTTGAAATTTCAATTAAAGAATAAAATTTGATGCGGATGCAAATATTTCTCATTTTCAACTACTTAGTCCCTGGGTCTTCTTTAAACAAATTTTAGCATGGTAGAATATTTTCGGATAAAATCGTAAGGCGCGTGAAAGTACTTGCACCTCGCGAAACGAATAACTTATTTGATTCACTAGTTTCATAAACTTCTATTTTGTACTGGACAATGTTTAGCTATTTTAATATAATATAATTCATATTATGCCATGCTGATAAATTCTTCTGATTAACCCTGACAAATTTCTAATAATTATAAAATATAAAATGTCAACATTTTATTTTTTATCAGTAGGGACGAATCAATACGATTTGGCATTCTTAGGCTGCAGGAATACTTGGGAGAACTGTATATTAATATTTGAAGAAATTAAAATACTGTGGGAAATACTACATCTGACTTAACATACGAGTTGCGGTGTCCGTACGGTAGTGCTTGTATTTTTAATCCTTGCGCACACCCAACTATGGCCCATCCACTAGTTATTTTACATTTCATATGGAATAGCCAGATCACAACTGTTCCGTTTAAGACAAGGGTGCATCAAAATATGCGATCCATAAATTTTTTTGTTGAATTCCAATTTTGTAATTGGTCGGAAGATTGAAGTCGAGCATGTTTATTTAAGAAACTACTTTTATAGTAATAGATTTAAAAGTTTCGAATCTTGTTGTGTGTAATTACAGCTGAAAGTTCCATTTTGTGTCAATGTGCTGAACCCCAAGGACTTTGCACAAAGATTCAACAAAACTGGAACGGGGGTCCTATCAAACCTACGACACCACCGTCCTTGAGCCGTTGTCAACCTGCAAGAAAATGAAAAAATTATTCAGGATGTTATTTTTTGTCTAAGTTGCCCAACCACTGATCCGGAACTCCTGCAACAAACTAGAATAAACTATTGAATGAATTGAAGTTTTTGGAAAAAAACACACCTGACATAGATTTCGTCTTTTTATCAACCGTAGTGTGAAAGGATTTTGTGTACACAAGCATTGGTTTCTGCGCCGATGGTCTTACATTGCAGATACTTGATTGTATTTACAAGACTTTCAGTTGAGTTACTGACACATTTGGCAGCGCTGAGCGTAATATGTAGAAGGTATATCACGCTCCCAGACTACGTTGCATTTAAACAAAATTATTGGTTACATATTAGCGAAACAAGAGAAAATGATGGCAATTTCATTTATTTTTCATTCCGAAAATTAGACTTACTGACTTGATTTTAATTGTATTATTCTGTATTTGATTTGTACCTTTCCATGGCATGAATTATTATTTTCACATATTCGTGCGGCAAATGTTTAATTTTACTGAAATTACGAAATTTTACTAATTTTAATGAAACATATAAATAAGAAAGTGTGAAATAATTTGTTTGGAAACCGGCAACACTGTGGCCATCTATTTTCAGCGTTTCATAACAAGCGCACCCGATGTTACGTCCGTACGTTCCAACGATTCCCGGTCTCCGAAACATTTCAGAACAAAAACCCTATTCCTACTTATTGGGCACTCTTCCGGTTGGTTGTCGAAACTATGCAGAAACAACATAAACCCACGATATGAGACGACAAGGAATGAAATGAGTGAAGGCAGGAAACAAGGAGAAATTAACGTGAGACAACAAAAATTGAAAAAACCAAAATTCGTGTAGTCGGAACTTCAGATTTTGTCATGTCGCGTACTCCAATAGAAATTACTCCGTATGGAATTATTTACGAAAGCCGGAATCCTCGAGTTGATCTGTTTAATTGGGGTTGTCTAAAGCTTTAACAATTAATGCGAGACTTAGCGCGCAATGGTGAGTGCTTTAATGAAGGGTTGTCCAAAGAATTAACACATTTGATATGGTTCAAAACCTTGCTGTCAACAATATGTGCTACGATCTTTAGCCTGGACTTAAAGAATTATCCATTAAATTCTCTACAGAATGTATATGACGTTATTTTGTGTTATAATTGTGACTGAAGCGTTATGGTCTGTAAAGAGGATATGAAATACCTTGTAAAATAGATTGTTTTCTGTCGCAATAGAAAATTTAATTTCCAACCTTTAAACTCTATGTGTATCTGTAAATCATGTTGTCCGTTCTAGTTCTGAGTGGCTGAAATGAAGGAACTTTCACTTATTGAATAAATTAAGTCATGAAATTTATGAGTGATCTTGAGAGATTTCGTGGATGTCCGAGTAAACTAATAAACTAGATTTATTCAGACAGGCACAACCCGGTTCCCGGATTACTAATGTTGGCTGATAAATTTGATTGTAATCCCGTTCCCCAACGCAATCTTTTTAATTCCCATTGCAAATTGTAATTAAATTTCTACGTACGAATTATAGGCGCGATACGCGAATGGACAAAATGTTGTCAGTTTTTAAGTTACCCAGTTTTTCGCAAGTGTCGGAACACCACTTATCAGATTAGAATAAAATGAAATAATTTTGAGAAAGGTAATAGGTTGAGTTTGTTCTCGAAAATTGGATGGTTTGGTTCAGTGGTACTTTCTTTTAGCTAACAAACTAATGCTTGTCCATTTCTTAATGCAATAAAAACTTGACAGAAACGAAAAACCTCCTGAGTATATTGGAGTCTTCTTAATAACACTTTTTGTTTATATTGATTACGGAAATGAACACACTCACACCGACAAGTTTTCCGGAACGAGAAGGTGTATTAACTTTCAAGGTTTAATTTCTACTTCGATTTCTTTTGATACATATTACTTAGCTTCATATGAAATGGTTTATTACAGGTGTCTTGTAACAATGCTGTTCAGTTGCCGGTCTTACAAATAGTGTTTCGTATCGAGTCTTACTTCCGTAGAATTACTTAGGGTAGAATTTGCTTTCTAAGAAAAACTGCCATTGAATTGAAAAATGGTGATAAGCGCTTACCCTCCTTCGCATTGTCGTCAGTGTTATTGCAATGCAATAACGGAAAACTATGTAATTGGACTCCAAACTTTAGTGAGTCTCCATCTCTGCATTATTACTACATTAATAAAGGTGACCATTTTCGCTCCCTGTAGTGTGCCTCCGATAAAATATTATTTTAGGAAAGCCGAGTTACCTTACGAAATATATTAATAGTGAGAATGAATTTTTGTTGTGTTTAAAAACAAAATGACGGACCAGTTCGGAACAAATTTGTCGTTAAACTTACTGATTGTGCAGCAACTAATCAAACTAATTCGGATGACCTTCTAAGTCTAACGGTTCAAACTTGGCAAAATTTTGAATGTTATTTTATGAAAACAGGACGAGTAGTGCAGTTATAAAATATATTATTGAGGTAAACTCAATTTTCTTATATTTTTTTAAAAACAAAGTTTCGGACCAGCTTGGAGCAAATTTTTCGTTAAACTATTGTTTGAATTGCAACTAATTAGTCTAATTCAGACATTCCAATTACAACGATTCAAATTTGTGAGAATTTTGGATATTATTTTATGAAAGCAGAACGAGTAATTAAGTTATACACTATTCTATTGTGAGAAACACTCCAAAAATCAAAATGGCGGACCAGATCTATGCAAATTTTTCGTTAAACTACTTTGAACTAATTCGGACATTTCATCTCCAACGGTTCAAATTTTACAGAATTGTGAATATTGTTCTACGAAAGCAGAACTTTGGTTGTTAAAGTTCAATAGAAGTATTTCGAAATAAAACCAAATTAAAATAAAAACAAAGTGAATTAGTATATTTTTTTGAAATAATTATAGTTTATTTCACAAAACAAAATAAAACCAAATTGATTTTTTTTACAATTTTTTAAAACAATTTTAGCTTATTTCAAAAAATAAAATAAAAACTTTATTTGAATAGAATCATTTTATTTTGTAAAGTGATTTGGTATTTTTTACTGTATATTTGCCCTACTGGTGGCTTAACTATGTGATTCCGATAAGGACCATCACTTCCAGTCAATCACTCCCGATTGGACTGTACGCTTGGAGTCCATTCTACTTTAATTACGTGTGTTGACTTAGTACAAATTCAGCGAAGTTCGACATTCCGTGAGTTCCTCTTTTTGGAAAATTTGACAGATGAGAAATCTGAACTGATTTAGTATATATGTGCTGTCACTATTATTTAAATCGATTGCCAATTCTAAAAGCAAAACTACGTTCAATTAGAAGTGCTTCGAAACAGACGAGTCCTCTTCAACAAATTAGTAAAATAAGAATAATCTCGAGCCAATCACTGTCCTGACCCCTGATGATTTCTTCTTGCTATTTTGACTGGCATGTTAATTCTTAAGTTCATTCCTTTGAGTCTTGATTACACGAGTGAGTTGAGAATTCCTTTGAGTGAGTGTGGATGACACGGAAAGGCTTAGACTAGACTCTAACCATGACACATGTCATGGTACACTGTCATCGTGACAGTACACATGGAGGTGCTGGTCCTTGCCAGATTTTTTAAGGTCAAAATCGCCCGCGTCTGGGCTAAATGCCTCTCTGACAGGCGGAATTCAACATGCATTTTAACACACGGTTTCATTTCTTTCAAAGAACTTCAGGAATTCTTTAATCAAATTTTTGAAGGTAGGGCAAAAATAAAGTGCTTCATTTGTACAGACGAATTCTGACGAAATCCCACTTAGGGGATGCCAATACCAAAAGGTAATTGAGTGTCGGGTCTAGGTCCAGGTAGTCATGTGATGTCTCCGCCTTGTCAGTTGTGGTCAGGTTCCATGCTTTACGACACTTTACGTCGACTGCCAATTAACAAAAGTATTTCCTTTCTCTGAAAAATTTTCGGAGTAACTAACGTACACAATCAGATCACTCGCACAGACATAAGTGGCACAGACAGTTCCATTATTTCACTGTGAATATGATTTGATTGCATGAACTGATGATTTTATAAGTTGCTATACTATAAATAGTTTATTCTCCGGTGGAGTTTCCTCCTGCTAACAGCGGAGCAGCTTCCATCAGAAAGAAGAGTTACTCAACTTAATTCCGCAAAAAAACTGACATTCCTTGGGCAAACGTCAATTAATGTGGATAAAATTTTATTTCCAGGTCACCCTGTATTTCATTTTAAGATGGAATCCTGTTGCTGAAAGTTAGGGATGGACCGGGTACCCGGTATGCCGCCGAAGCCGGCCGGGTAATACCGGGTACCCAGTACCCGGTACCCGGCCGGGTAATTTTTTTTGGTACAAGTGGGGTGTCTATGGAAAGATAGTGAAATGCAAATTTCAAAAACGGATGAGTTTTTATGAGTTTATTTATTACCTGTTCCACCTGTCCAAAAAACAGTATTTCCCTTGTAGTATAACTACTTTAAATGTTTAAGCACAGATTCGACCACATCTGATACTATAATTATTAGATAAAATAATGAATAGAATGAATTACATTTCATTGGACAGTCTATTTCATTCTCTCTTCTTACTCTAATAGTTAAATGCCATGCGTTTTTGTTGTGGCGGAGAAAAGTAAGCAGTAGCAATTCCTTTCCGCCTCTTAAATGTTTCAGCTTTGGAGAACTGTATCTCACTATAGTACTGGCTGGAGCAGAAAAGTACTTTCTTGTCAGTTCCGCCAAATTCGGAAAAACTGTTCGATTTTCGATCCACCAATTGAGAGAATTTTCTTTTCGATCCAGTAACGGAATTGAGATCCAAATGTAATTTCTCTGCAGTTACACCTGGAACTAATTTCATATTATTTTATATTCGGGAGTTTCGTGTTGGAATGTCGATCCTGCTTTACCACTTATTTCTGAGAGACAATTCTAAAATGACTCAAAAATATTCGCCTTCGGAATCTTCCTCGGAAATATCCAAAGAACTCGATCTCTTAACTTTTAAATATTTTTCAAATCGGGATTTTCGAAAAGTTTCAACAGCTTTACGTTTTGACATTCTTCTAAAAACGTTTTTTGGAATTTGGAATGCGCATGACCGGCGGAGGTCATATTATTTTTTTGTTACGTCAATCTCATGGTGACATGTTGTGCACATGGAATCCTGTTGCTGAAAGTATTTATCTTTGGGTGCCAAATTACCAGTATTTTGAGGTGATGCACTGTTTCTGGCCGGAGCATTGTAAATCGAGCAACACAGTCCGGAAATTGTTAATTTAAGTGGCTTATGCTTGAATTTCTACACAGTTGTAAAAGCTAAACCGAATTTAGAGCGAAATGTACTTTCGAAAACAATTTGGATGCCAACCCAAAGGAATTAAATTATGCAATTAAAATACATATTAAATGATAGGTAATCTTGTTCTACCATTCGAATTGCCAATTTAAGACTACTACATACCGAATTCTACTCAGATTCTCGTCAGCGCCGCTACGTGTGAAGTGCATCACATGTTATATCCACCTAGATCATGTATAAGGCTCTCTACAGAATCTCATTGTATCGTAGACCGAAGTATGGATATTGTGTTTTAGTGTAGTATTACGTTTCGTGTAATTCACACTTGTGACGTACGTACATTGGTGAAGATAGCTTGAAAGGAGACAGCAAAATTATATTTCCGAAAATGCTTCATTTATAACGGCGAAGACAATAGAGACATTTCAAAAAATGAACTGCACAATAATCTTTGGCACATAGTTTTTTCGTAGTACTATTCATAATCTAACTGAAATCAAAGAAAACATGGGTTACAGAATCTACATCTAATTTTTGTTTCATATGACGCCGACGCCAGAATGCCCCTGTGAAATTCCTACAAATTTTATGTAATTATTCTTTGGTGGTGCATTATCACTCCAGTTTGACGCAGAGTTATTATCGTGACGTAATTTCTGTAAATACTGTTGCACGTGAGTAGTGTAAGATAATCCTCCAACTAAACCCCTGAGGGCATTTTTATTCGGCGTGCGCTGGGGGATGGGTTCGGGACCCGTTCGCTTGGCGCGCGCGCACACATTAATTAAGGGGGGGCCCTTAATTAGAATAAAATGCGGCTTGCGTGGGGGGTCCCGTTCGGGCCCCCCTATTTTTGGCGCGCTAACGCGCGCCCGCGTATTTAAAACGCGGGGGACCCTTAATTAATTCTAATTACAATTAAATAGCGCCTCCTCCCCGGGCCCCTGGGGACTGCTTCGCAGATTTTCATAAATAGGAAAAGGAATTTTATTTATATTTTGTGTGTGTACATATTTTTGTTGCACCCCATCCGTTCGTTTTTTTTTGTTTGCCACTCAACAGTCGAGAAAATATTTTTATTAAGTGAATGAACCGTGTGTGGTTGAAAAAAAACGCAAGTCAGTCAGTCAGCCGGTCAAGTTTATTTTTCTGCTGGCCTGACGATTGCATGTTCACTCATGCAACGCAAGATAAACTCAAACATGTCTA